>MJUT01054289.1:62360-95227 GCA_002080005.1 Gigantidas platifrons | reverse complement strand
TCGACTACATCCACTCCTTAACAAAAAGAGCTATGCAGCTTATAGTGATTGTCGGTGGAATTGTGTGCATGTTCAGTAGTTTATAATGACTGTCGGTGGAAATGTTGCAGTGTTCAGTATTTCATAAAGATTGTCGGTGGAATTGTGTGCGTGTTTATTAGCTTTTAACGATTGTCGGTTG
Source organism: Gigantidas platifrons (assembly GCA_002080005.1). Taxonomy (NCBI): domain Eukaryota; kingdom Metazoa; phylum Mollusca; class Bivalvia; order Mytilida; family Modiolidae; genus Gigantidas; species Gigantidas platifrons. Next base: position 95,046 of record MJUT01054289.1, on the reverse strand, counting down.
ATTTGTGTGCGTGTTCAGTAGTTTATAATGATTGTCAATGCTTAGAAGTTTACAGTGATTGTCGATGGAATTGTGTGCGTGATTGGTAGTTTATAGTGAACGTTCGGAGGAATTGTGTGCGTGTTTAGTAGTTTGTAGAGATTGTCGATGGAATTATGTGCGTGTTTAGCAGTTTAGTGTTATTGTCGGTAGAACTATGTGCGTGTTTAGTAGTTTATAGTGATTGTCGGTCGAATTATGTGCGTGTATAGTGGTTTATAATGATTGTCGGTGAAATTGCGGTAGTGGTCAGTATTCATAATGATTGCAGTTTAGTGTTATTGTCGGTAGAACTATGTGCGTGTTTATTAGCTTATGGGGATTGCCGATGGATTTGTGTGCGTGTTCAGGAGTTTATAGTGAATGGTCGGTGGAACATTGTTCGTGTTCAGCAGTTTATAGTGATTTTCGGTCGAATTGCGTTCTTCTTGAGTAGTATATAGTCATTATAGGTGGAATTGCGTTCGAGTTCAGTAGTTTATAGTGAATGGTCAGTGGAACATTGTTCGTGTTCAGCAGTTAATAGTGATTTCCGGTGGATTTGCGTTCTTGTTGAGTAGTATGTTGTCATTGTCGGTGGATTTACGTTCGAGTTCAGTAGCTTACAGTGATTGTCGGTGAATTTGTGTGCGTGCTTAGTAGTTGATGGTGGTTGTCGGTGGAATTATGTGTATGTACAGTAATTTATAATGATTGTCGGTGGAATTGCGGTAGTGGTCAGTATTCATAATGATAGTCGGTGCAATTGTGTGCGTGTTTATTAGCTTATAGCGATTGCTGGTGAATTTGTATGCATGTTCAGTAGTTTATTGTGAAAGATCGGTGGAACATTGTTCATTTTCAGTAGTTAATTGTGATTGTCAATGGAATTGCGTTCTTGTTGAGTAGATTATAGTAATTGTCGGAGGAATTGTGGTATGCGTGTTCAGTAGTTTATAGTGATTTTCGGTGGAATTATGCGCGTATATAGTATATTATAATGGTTGTCGTTAGAATTGTGGCAGTGTTCAGTATTTCATGATGATTGTCGGTGGAAATGTATGCATGTTTATTAGCTTATATCGATTGCTTGTAAATTTGTGTGCATGTTTAGTAGTTTATTGTGAACTATCGGTGGAACATTGTCTGTGTTCAGAAGTTTATAATGATTGTCGGTGGAATTGTATGTTGATTGTGTTCAGCAGTTTATCGTGATCGTCGGTTGCATTTTTACGTGTTTATTAGATCATAGTTATTGTCAGTGGAATTGTGTTCTTGTTTAGTAGTTTATAATACTTAACGTGTGCGTGTACAGTAGTGTTAAATGATTTTCGGTGAATTTATGTGCGTATATAGTAGAGTATAACGATTGTCGGTGGAATTGCGGTAGTTTTCAGCATTTTATGATGATTGTCGGTGGAATTGCATGCGTGTTTACTAGCTTATATCGATTGCCGGTGAAGTTGTGTGTGTCTTCACTAGTTCATAGTGAACGGTCAGTGGAACATTGTTCGTGTTCAGTAGTTAACAGTGGTTGTTGGTGGAATTGTGTACGTGTTCATCAGTTTATGCTGATCGTCGGTTGAATTTGTTGCGTGTTTATTAGTTCATAGTAATTGTCGGCGAAATTGTTTTCTCGTTTAGTTGTGTATAATGATTGACGCTGGAATTGTGGTGTGCGGGTTCAGTAGTTTATTAAGATTGTCAGTGTAATTGTATGTGCGTGTTTATCATTGTGTATTGATTGTTGGTGGAATTGTGTGCATCTTTAGCAGTTTGTATTGATCGTTGGTGGAATTGTGTGCGTGTTCAGTAGTTTATATTGATGGTTGGCGGAATTTTGTTCGTGTTCAATTGATTATTGTGATTATTGGTGGAATTGTGGGCGTACTTTGTAGTTGATAGTGCTTATTTGTGGAATTGCATACGTGGTTAGAAATTGTTTGGTGATTGTCGGTTGAATTGTGGTAGTTCTTAGTAGTTTATAATGCTTGTTGGTATAATTGTGCCCGTTTTCAGTAGTTTTTAGTTATTGCCAGTGGTATATTGCTCGTGTTAAGTAGTTAATAGGGATTGTCGTTTGACTTGTTTATGTCTTCAGCAGTATATTTTGATCGTCGGTGGCATTTTTTGTGTGTTTATCAGTGTTTATTGTCGGCGGAATTGTGTTCATGCTTAGCAGTTTTATTGATTGTCTGTGGAATTGTGTGCGTTTATAGTAGTTTATATTGATTGTCGGTGGAATTGTGTGCGTGCTTTGCAGTTCATAGTGATTACAGATGGAATTGTGCGTGTGGTCTGTAGCATAGAGATTGTGGAATTGTGCTCTCGTTCAGTGGCTTATATTGATTGTCGGTGGAATTGCGGTAGTGTCTGGTAGCTTACACTGATTGTCGGAGGAATTGCGGTAGTGTCTAGTAGCTTGCACTGATTGTCGGAGGAATTGTGGTAATATTCGTTAGATTATAATGATTGTCGGAGGAATTACGTTGCTCGGTCGTCTTTCTAGCTTATATGCTAGTACGTCCAAGTCTTATACCCAAAGATCGAGAGACATTACACAATCATTTCCCTTGCATAGGCAAGATATGAAGATTTGTTCACCCGAAAAAAGTCATATTTCCCGATGGCAACGCCCGAGGAAAATGTGACTATTTCGAGGGTGAACAAAGTCATATCTCCCTTATGCAAGGGAAATTAATATTTTATTCCACCAGGCCAACGTTTTGGTGAAATCTGAATAGTTTCTTTCAAGCGTCCCTCTTGGTTTTGTGATTTTGGTATTATATAGTGAAGCAACTGAAATTATCAACTTGCTTCTCCACAACAAACTGACGAGAACACTTAACTGTGGCTGCAGTACTCTGTTTGGTATTAATTGAATCCTTGCTTAACAAAAGTTTTTTAATTTCATTGTCGTCTGCCAAATGAAATATTTTGGGCATCTTTGTTTACACAATTATTATTTCGGAACATCTCTGGAGTTATCTTTACTAACATTAAATACCATTTGATGACCAAAGCGAGATAACTCGCGCTAAATCTTGAGAATTTGGAAAAAAAATCGACAGGGTGACACGATGTTCCCGAGAGGATGACACGATCATTTGTCATATATCACGCGGGCTGTTACAGACCAATCAAATGATCTCATTTCTAGAGTTAAATTTAAATTGTGGAATACTATGTTTCATACGCTTTCTCGACGCCACAACTGGTATTCTACCAGCTACAGGTGTCTGTCATAAATAGTCTGTCAACTATATATTGGTATTTATTGTATTTATTCTATAATACAACATTGGTGTCAGAAGTGATTCGTCCCAGACTTCAGTGACTTCTTAGTATTTTTCCACTGATTGATTTGCCCCCGCCAGAAAAAACAAAGCAAAACAAAACAGAACTGTACGGTAATAGACCAAAACAGAGATTGTAAATTACATTTCGATTGTCTTTAATTTTTGTCAGTATCACTGATAAATATTTTTGATTAATCATAGAAAAAAAATATATTAATATAATTTTTGCTGTTGACATTTTCTGTGTCAGCTTCACTGACATTCTGTACTCATCATTGTTGTAGTGTCAGTATTACTGACATTATTGTAATTTTTGTATAATAACCATAAAATTTTCTAATTTGTCAGTGTTACTGATATTTTTGGAAACATAATTATGTCAGAGCCAATTAATATTAATAAGACAAACCTTACTCAATTGAAAACCATAAAGGGGATTGGTGATGCCAAGGCTCAAGGCAATGATCAGAGCAAGATTTCACCCACCGCAAAATGGATCGTTCAATGTGCAATATTAATAGGTTATTGTACAGTGTTATGTACAATATGGAAAGATATTGTATGAGTCTGCCTTGCATTGGAAACCTTTTTTGGACGAGACGCCGCAGGCGTCGCATCCAATAAGGGTTTTCAATACAATACGGATGAGTAAAATATCTTCCCATATTGTACAAAACACTGTATAATGTCCTATTTATTATACAGCTGAAATGATCAATACTATAACATCAATGCTATGCATACCTTTTAATACAGTCTAAATAGAACAACTGCACGATAGTATTTCGTTGGGAAAATGACCTGTATCAATATATATCTCGTATGCTCTAAAAATGAATTAAAACAGCAAAATATATTATCAACAATTATTCTATTTAGTTTTCTGTTTTGTATTTTTCGGTACTTGTGCATCCACAAAATTTTCTATTTTATCGTCATTTAGGAGATATCTGTATTGTATTTGAACATTTCATGGCATCAGCTGTAGATTCAGTTTACTGGCGACGCGCTGGCGGATCCAATAAACGGTTATTTGCTACCACTAAATCGACAATTGATAAGGTGAAATATTCAAATACAATATAGTTATCTCCATACTAATGCCATACTGAACATGAAAACATATATTATTGCTTATCTCTGGGTCTAAAAATCACAGAAATTAAAATTCAGCAAAATGGTGTAGACGACTTTGGTACATAAACAACGTGACGTCATATGAAGACTTCCAGTTTAAAACGTTTTTTTTTATTCATGTACTCTTCGATGTTGATTAAATTTAACTAAAACAGTTTTCGAGGTAGGCATTTACATTATTTTTGTGTATTGCTGTAAATATGTCATGTAGGATTTCACGTTTTCAAGATGTCGGATACTTCCAGTTGGAAAAAAAAATAGCTCATGCTATTTCAACCGTGGAATTGATACCTTGAAAATTACAACATTGTCAAATCACAAACAAGGAATATTAAGCAACTACATTGGAATTAACATTTTCCGGTTTGTTTTGTTTACTAGCAGACAACACAAATCAATTAGTTACTTCCCTTACATAATGTATAGTACGTAAAAATGCGCACTTATCGGTACGTTTAATACGGTAAAAATACGGCTTCCGGTTGGTTGTACAATACGGGACAAATACTTTACGGTCACGTGTCTTAAATGGGTGTTTTTTTACGAACCCGATTCATTGAAATGTACCCAGGCTTCTATCAGTAGATATCTTAGTGATGGCGAATGTAGATATTTACGCCATCGTATTGAGTATTGAGAACTATGAGAATAAAACAGCTACTCTAATTTTCATCAGTAATAACTCTGTCCAGTCAATGTTTATTAATAATAACTCTAATAAGCAAACCGCTATCGTTTTGGCTCCAATTTTTCCCAACTCCAAAATAACACAATTCCCATACTCAAATATCCAAGGAAATGTGACAATAGTTTTCTGTGACACAAATGATATGAATTGGAAGTATGATTTATAATTATTAAAAAGCTATGTTTAATACCTGTGATAAGTGCGTGAATTATTTTGTTGATTTTTACACGTTATTTATTTTGTTGTTATATATGTTGATGAATAAACATGAACTCATTTATTCATTTACAATTTATTCATTTTAGTCATGGTTAAATATGCGATAACATATTATAGCATAGCATTTTCCATATAGGTCATGTTATCATCCCTCGACCCATATCAGCCCGCGGCTATCGCCTTGGGCTGATATGGAAGTCTCGGGATAATACTGGGACCGATATGGAAATGGCCATGATATAGTCTATATTTATGTTCTGACTATTTTGGCTATGCCTTTGGTGTTGTGCACACGTTTTATAACACAATTGCTCGCTCAGATTTATGTCAAATCAGAATAATAAATAATTATGTTCACCTCTACACACATTACGCCAGATGTATTATGTCTATCCATTGATTTACATTACGACACAATATAGCAATTCGACTGTTGCTGTTATATTTCTATATAGCAGATGTGACCGAGTGGTGTAGGGAGCTGGGCATAATGCAAAGCGATTGGTGATGCAGTGTACCAATGGTGTGATATCAAATCACGTCAAGGGGAAGAAATGTGAGCTCACAATTCTAGTAATATCACTGTTAGGTTAAAACTTATATATGAATATCACGTCAGAGACAAACAAAGAATATACAAGAGCTGTCATCAGATCTATTAAGATATTCATATAGATATATTGAAAATAGCAATTTCTCCAAGTAAAACGCAATGATGAAAACTCTGAGGAATCAAAATCACGACAAGAAACTACCAATTATAAGTAATGTTAGAATGCACTTCTTGATTGATCAGAGTTAACCCTTTGAATGCCATGGGTCGATTTTGGGTCGATTTGTTTTGTTCCCTCGAGTGTTACGGGCCGATTTTGGGTCGATGTTTATTTTCCAACGTAAAACAATAGGATGACTTTTGTGTAGAAGAAGCAATCGGAACACTTTTGACAGTAACACTATCCAACTCCAAATCAAAGTTAGCGCCCGAGTTTCAATCTATTTGAGAGTAACAAGTGATCGCTTTCTCCGAAAGGTAGTTCAAAATTAATATTTTACCCCATCACATTTCACATATATATATATATATATATGCAATCTGACAAAGGCAATGCACATTGCATTTTCCGCATAACTGTAGCCGATAATCGCTTGACTTCTTGTTCCAGATACAATAAGCCGCCTAATCAGAGTTTGTTTTGAACTCACAAATAACTGTTTAAATGATTTCTAGAAATTAATAATTACGGGTCTGTTCCGCATTTCTTCCATCAAATATTGTTTGAATTCTGTCTTTTCGCAAACATTCAATAGTAATGCAAATGTCTATACTAAGTCTTTTAAACNTAAATAATTGTTCTATGTCCGTAAACAATATTTGACAAATATATATCACACCGTGTAACGTTTCTTAAATGTAAAATTCCATAATTCCATGGATAATAATTGCTTAAAAAGAATTAAAATTAAAAATGTTTCCAATTGAGACTCCAACATGTGACTTCCGGTAATTTTTCTTTATCTATGACATGCCGGACAACAAATTCTAACCAATCAAATTCAAGCATTTGCTACAAATGTATTTATTCATAAATATTATTAATAAATGATATATTAATTTAATATTTTAAGTGACATATCTGAATATACACAGTTATAGTTATATGGGTGTGATATATGCGTGGGACAATCATTGATAATGCATATTATACAAAACACCTGTATTTGAATCTAATTATATGATGTATGTTAATGAGATATCTATATTGATACATGTATTATGTGCATTGTTTTACCTGCATTATTTACACATTTCTCCATTAATATTTTTTTATAAGGTTATCATATAATTTGCCAGTATATTTGGTCTTGTTTGTAATTGTTCAGTATTGTCTGTAGTGTCTGTAAAAAATGAAAATTACAAAACAAATAAAAAATAAAAGAAATACATCCATGGACCAAGAAAAATGTACTCGGAAGAACATCAAAATTATGTTCGTACATGTATATTCATAAGAACATGGTAAGTTAGGTGTATTGTGATATAATATTTTATGTTGGCGATATCGTCCTGCTCGGTGCTGGTGGGTGTCTTTACAATAATGAAATATTGTGCTAGGTAGATCTATGATCATTAGAAATTATCATAACGATGTGAACTATATGTCATTCCAAATAATACTGTCTATATATTTTTAATTATTTGTAATTATATTTAACAAAAATCAATTAATATATCATCAGCACTGTAACAGGACCCACAAGTACTTAAAGCGAGAGCGTGGGTATGCATAGCTGTGGATGGAGCAAACATTCAGTTTCTTCATTATTTTGGCAACGGTCATATCCAGGAGGAAAAAGCAATGATACACAGTTTCATAGTTACTTTTGGTGCAAAATATTTGACAGGCATCGTCACTAATGTTCCTCCCTAAGAAACTTTTAGTCTTATTAAAACTAATAATTCTTCATCAGTCTAAGACCTACAAAATCATTTCAAATGTCTAAGGTATGTGACCTTGGTCACGTTGGTCATGTGACATACAGTTTCATAAATATGTTGTTCATATCAGCGGACATTTTTGCTGATAAGCTCCGCCCACAAATTTTGGCGGTAGGCACTACCGCAAATTCCCCTTAAACCTGGACCCATCAACACAAATCCAGGACCAAATAAAAGAAAGAAAATATTGATATTTCTTTTAAATACGAATTATTTTGTTCACAATCCGAATAACATTTAAAAAAATAAACCGAAGTGCTTTCCTGAATTTTTTTAGAGCAAGATATCATGCAGAAAAGCGTTTTTTTTCGTTTTTGCCAAGAAAACATGCATTTTTAATTTGTTTTTTCTATTTCTATTGATAGAGACATAAAGAGGAATCATTTTCTATATGAATGATACAGAGTGTTTTCAATATTATTTAATATGTCAGTATCACATCGGATTTGATAATGTTTCGATTTCACCAGCAGAACAAAATCACCAACACCAAGCATTAGCTCGCAGAAATCCTGAACCACCGTGAAGAATGAAATCTAGAATCGTTATGCATTTTAAGGGTGCAGACCTGGAGTATGGGAGATAACTCTATTTGCATTGTCTTCTCAAATATATGATCATCTGTGCCTTTGAAAATTCCACCTCAATTTCAAGTTTCTTGGTGATAAAGATTGTTTACATTTAATTTGGCCAGTTAAATAATATGACACCTTTTCCTTTTACCTTTCCATAGCTGTGCTCCTTGTATTTTAATATCTTATTGCTACTTATGCCAGTGTCAGGCAGTGTTTTATTATTATATGCCCAAAAAATATCATTGAAATATCTCTTTCCAGAAAAAATTTTCATTGAAATATGTTGTCAAAAATGCCAGAAATGTAACACAATTCGTGTGACAACCTTTTTCTATTGAATTTCAAGGGTTTGTAAAAAAACAAAAAATAATATATTCATCAGAATCTGAAAATAAAAATGACAAATGCAGTCATTTGGTAATTTGGAAATCCACTGTTTCAATTATAAGAATTCCAAAGTTTGTTGTTATTTTAAATAGTTATTTTTATCTCACAAACAAATAAACTAGCAGAAGATGGGTGTGTGGTAACTTTCCCCCACAATTTCATTTTTTTTCTGGGTGCCATGAACAACATAAATTTAAATATTTTAAAAATCGGACGGTAAAAGTTTGTATAATTTGGTGCAATAATGTCTATATGTCTATTCTTCAGAGTAGCAATTTTTGGTGGCAATTAATAAACATGATTTTTCTTTAATCCGATTTTTAATACCAAAGGTGGTCCTCAGGGCTTCCCTCTTTTTTGCAGTTCCCACTGTTTTGCACGTGATTATCTCCAAACAGGATATTCAGATATGCTAGATATTTCATATTTATTCAACAACAACACTCTCAAGTGTATTTAAGCCAAAATACTCCCTTTTAATCAGAAATAAATGTGCATATCTTTTAGAATCTTCCGAAACTAATATTACCATCTGGCGTCTAGAATACCCCAACATTGCTATATTTAGGATGTGCTATGGCGAAAACGGCACGGTGGAATTTTTTGAAACTTTGGCAGATAATGTATTTAGACATAACTATCCCATGATGCACATTTAGAAAAAATTGTTTGATGGGAAAATGTTAGGGTAGCTCAGGTCTACACCCTTAAGTTATATTAAATATATTATGAACGGCTTCGATCTTTTAATTTACGGGCTTTTCACATTTTCATCTCAGGTGGATCTGATGTAATTTGCTCATTTATGAATCAATAAAGCCAATGGACTTACATATTTCAATCAAAATCAAATATTGGGTATAAAAATGTTTAGTCCTTTAATTTTTACACTTCCATATTGAATGATTGAGTGCTAAAACGATTGCTTTTTTATACCTTTCCCTTCGGACTTAACATTATGCGATTCACTTCACCACCGTGGCTATTTATAAATAGCTACATCTCCACGACGGCATAGTTCAACAAGCTGAAAAAATATGTATGCATGTCTTTTATATGCGTTCGTGATAAATAAAGTGAACATTTTAAATGTAACTGATGCGTCTTGAGAAATGTCATGATATAGTGCTATATAAGAATCATCGCAATATATGCCTTTACTTGCAATTTAAATTTCTGTTTTGAGTTTGCAAATAACATTATACATTAAGGTTTTACTGATTTGATTTGATTTATTTTGCCACTTTCAGAAATATTTTAGCTAAATCATGGCGATCAATTTTAGTGATGGTAGAACCCGCAGAGAACCATCGACCATGGACAAGCAACTGTCAAATATATATATTACATTTATCAGACGAGTACTAGAATTTGCATGTGAAGTGTGGGACGGGTGCTATGAACGGGTCATTGAAAATTAGAAAAACATACAATTAGAAGCGGCGCGAATTGCAAGAGGTTTGACAGAATTTGCTAGTAAGGATTCATTATATGTTGAAACTGGATGGGAAATTTAGTCAATCAGCGGGAAAATCGTAAATTAACTACTTTTTATAAAATTCATAATAAATTATGCCCTCCATATTTATTTAATTGTTTACCTTCAGTTACATCAGATATAAATAGTTATAATATTAGAAATAATCAGAATTATGTTCCACCCGGATGCAGACTGGGAACATCAGCAAGCTCATTTATTCCATCTACCGTTTCGCTTTTGAACAATCTAGACATATCAATAAGAAATTCCCCTGCATTATCATCGCTTAAAAATAGAGTGAACTTTGTTATCTATATAACCGCAAAGTATTATAATGATGGCCCACGTAAATTAAATATATTACATACTAGACTTAGACACAAATGCAGCTCGATCTGTCAAAAGTACATATAATAAATAATTTTAAATGTAATTGCGGTGCTTCTTTTGAAGATGCCATACATTATTTTCTGGAATGTCCTTTATACCTGAACGAAAGAAGAGCACTTCTTAGTAATTGCGACGATATCAGTATCAATGTTGAAACTTTGCTTTTTGGGAACGATAAGCATAGTTATATCGTCAACTGCAAACTATTTGGAAAACTTTTATTAATCAATCAAAAAGATGTTAGGGCTTGGTCAGTAATTTGTTTTCTTTGTTTTCTTTTTTTTCTCATTTTTTTCACTTGTACTTCTTTCTTTCTTCTTATCGTTGTCAAAATTTTAAATGTCTATTGTTTGTGTTTTGTTTTTCTGCCATTAATTCATATGTATATTTTGTAAGGAGAGGACTTCACATAAATTGGTATAACTTGCTGTCCAATCCTATTGTTTATGTACAATAAAATATTATTACACTAAGTAACTGGTAATCGTGATCACTTGCGGTTGGGAGTCGAGTGCAACCTTTTTGCAATTAAGAAAGCCGGACGCCAACCAATGTCGTATGTTTTGGAAAATATGACACTCTAGCTACTTTTATATCTTCTGGAACTACGCCAGTAGATAAAGATAAATTTACTAAATAGGTAATTGGTTTTTGATGTTCACATGTTGCATCTGTAAAGAACCTTGCAGGAATATTGTCTAACCCTGTGCTTTTATTTGGGTTTGATTGTTCAAGCTCTCTGAATATGAAATGTTCAGTAACTGGTGATAAAATTAGATGTAAATTATTTGCAAAAACTGATTGATAAAACTGTTTAAAGATGTCCGAATTGAAGTAAAATAAATTAGGACATGGAGACAATTTTGAAACTAGTATGGATGCCACATTATTAAAGAAATGATTGATATAGTTTGCAGTTACATATGAACCATGACAACGTGCTTTATCTATATCCAGGACAATCTTTGCATTTACCTTTTGCTTAGTGCTATATCCCAAGGATTTTAGCTGTTCCCGTAATTTTATTGGGATTTTTTTTTTTTTTTCTTCAATCTTGCATGAACAAAATTCTGATTTTACCATTGTTATATCTCTTTGCAATTTATTCCTAATTTTACAATAATCACAATAAAAGTGTTTACGTTGGGTTTTCTTAAATACATATGCAAATATATTCCTTTCTTTTATTTGATCTAATATTTCAGATGTTAACCATTGCTTACTTTTTGTTTTATTTTAATTTCTGTTGTTGGTGCAATATCATCTTAAATTTACATAAAAATTCCCTGAAATATTCTCCTTGCATTATTGACAAATCTGCACTATTATAAATCTGACCAATTTGCATTATTTAATTTATCAGTAAAATCATCTTTGTTATAAGTGTTCATAGATCTATTTTTTTACAATACTCTCCTGGTTAACTATTTTTCTGGTAAAACGTATCAGAAAATGGTCATTGAGGTCTAATTGTAATACACCTGATTGACTTACTATGTTATCACTGTTGCTTATTAAGTGGTCAATCAAGGTACTGGAAATCTGAGTAACCCTAGTTGGCACATTTATTAATTGCTTAAAATTAAACATATTAAGACTATTTTGATATCTTTTACAAGTGCAGACAATTTATTAAATAAACTTATATTTAAATCACCAAAAATGAAAGTTTCCCTTTCAGTATTAATTTGTCATAGTATCTTGAAAATGTTTTAAAAAATCGCCCTGGTTCGGTGGTCTATATATTGTTCCGACTAAAATAGGTTTGGTTTTTGGAAGTAGTATATCAATCCAAAGTGCTTCAATGTTTTTGAATGAAGATTGTTAAGTTGCAAAAATGCTATATCTGATCTTACAAAAGTACACATTCCACCATCATCTCTGTTTCTGTCAGGTCTTACTACACAGTAATCATGTATGTTAACTTCTGCATTTATAACGGATTCGTCTAACCACGATTCTGTAATTGATATAAATGCAGCTTTTGTTTTTGTTGCTAACAGTCTTATTTCTGACATTTTTGGTAGAAGAGATCGAGCGTTGATGTGAATCATGTGTAGTTCTTTATTTTTGAATATGTCAAAACTTTTTCATGATTCTACGACGGTGATTTTATTGAAGTGTTTTTCTGATCATCATCTGGAATTTCGTTCAAGTTAAATGGGAGACATATAATTGAGCATTCATTACAAATAAAAGAAAAGTCGGTATTTCCATTAACCCATTTGTCATATTCGGTTACAATGATCGCAATCAACAGCCTTACTGGTCGATATCACTCTGTTTTGACAGATTGTGCACGGCAATTTAGGTTGTCTGGGTTTCTTTTGGGATATGATATCTGGTTGTGGGTTTGCATCTCCACTTTTTAGTAGAATAAGTATAATTAAATGTTTTGCTGTTGGTCTTCTGTTAATTAGAATGTTTTAATGTTTACATTTGTGGGAACCACTCGATTCCATTGTTGATGTTATTATTAAAACCGATTAAAGATGATATTTCAGTGGTAATAATAAATGATTTGTTCTTATATACTTTACTGTGTTCCGTGATGATCGAAGATGATGTTGTATTATATAATAAATACAATAAATACCTGTATATACTTGACACACTATTTATGGCAGACACCTGTAGCTGGTAGAATACCAGCTATGGCGTCGAGGACACGTCTGAGGTCTTCGAAGCCGGGAATTAATCGGCCCAGTTGACAGGTAATCGGTCCCGGAAGTCAGACTCAATTGTAACCGAGTCTGGTACGGATATTTTCTAATTCAGGAACTGTCGATTACTACATTCCTCCTCCTCCCATCTGAAAATACCACATCAGGTAGGCATTCCTTTTAGAAAAGCAATTCATGAAAGTAAACTATAAATGTCAATGTCACTAACAATGACGACTGACAGTCACGAAAAAATAATCCTCTGTGAACAATTATTTCTGTGCCCATGTAAGCGCATGAAAAGGAGCTGCTACTGCGACATATTGTTTTACACGTTGACGGTGATAATTTGTAAACCCTAAACATGATTCCTGATCTTTCTTTGTCTTTGGGACTGGCCAGTCCTATGCGACTTCCACAGTCTTTGGATCAACGGATACCCCATCTGCATTCCTAGCAAGAATATCCTGATATATGTTTGGTAGAGATCATTAAGGTGTTCAGGTATCCCTAAGCAACAGGAATTCGAATTGACAGAGAATACGTCATGTCCAGAGTTGTCCAGATCTTACAGTGTTTTGGAACCATCTTTGTGGAATTGTCAGTTTTCAACTCTGTCAGTGAAACTGTCAGTCTTGTCTTGCAAGAAACTGTTATGGGTAATGCCAGTCTCACCCTTCACCAAGTTGTCAGTTATTGTGGAACTATTAATTCTCAGCTCAGGACTGTCAGTGAAACTCGCAGTCTCACCCTTCCACACACTGTTAGTTTTTCCTGTCAAAAACGTCAGTGAAACTGTCTGTCTTACCTTTTGATATGAGACCCCCTCCATCTATGGCTTCATTACTCTGAAGATCTTTATCCATAGGCACCACTGTTTCCATTTCAGTTCCTACTCCAAGTTTATGTCCAGTTTTCAGTGTAATTCAATTATTGGTGGAATTATGCAATATGGTTTTAATACCACTACTCTGTTTCAGTAGCAGTTTAGGTGGAAGTAATCCTTTAAGATTACATCCTGGTTGTACAGCCAAGTATTGATCAGGATTTGTGTCCAACTGCACTTTCACCACCTTCATACTGTTTGGTGGAACAACCACTCTTCTTCCTATGGATACTCTATAAATTGTTGAAGAAGACAAATCTCTGTTTTTGTAAGCAAAGTACTGGTATAGATTCTTTGTTTATTCTAATAGAATAATTAGCCAGATCAATGATAGCATGGAAATTAACCAAAAATTATATAAATAAGAAAACATCATCTGAAATGTCAGCACCAACAAACTTCCATTTTGCTTTTAAACTGCCCAGTTTGACATCTGAGTTATCAGTGTATCTCGCTTTTATCCTGGAATCCCTCCCCAGCCTTTCAAATTATGTCTTGTTTCAGTTTAACCTTTGTTCATAATTGATCTAATAATGATTTGTTGATAACTGGTACCTCTGAAGCACTATCTACGACCGCTAGAAATTTATTAGAGTTGACAAAAATGTTCACATACAATGTTTTCGCATCTGTAGATTGTTGATATAAGACCTTTCGGATGTTCAAAGTTCTCGAGTTATCCTTTGCTTTCTTACTTTCGTTTTGGCCTTTATCATAAGGGGTGGTCGAGAATCGGCCATCATCCATCATCACAGAGTTTAAACTAAAAGGACTCGGTGACCTAGTCCTCTTTCTATGTGGCGACTTCATCCTTCCGTTAGGACAACTTCTTGCAAAGTGTTCTACTTCCCAACACTGGAAACAGCCCATGTCACGGCTAAATGACCGTTCTCTTGTTGGAGATAAAGGTACACTTGACCTTTGTTGACCTTGATTTTGGGTGATCACAATCACAATCACAATTCAGCCGTTTCCTCATGACTGGTATTACCGGTGCAGCAGGAATTGCTTCCATTCCGAAGCGCCTGCTTTCAACCCCATCTTAGTGGTGTTCCTGTTACTCGATCATTAGTTCTCTGTGTAATATTTTGTATATCATTGTCTGTCCATTTGTCCTTTTTTGTCATTTGGGATGTTCGTCCCTCTTTGATTTACGGCTTCTGATCACCACTTTAGTGTCTTTAAACTTTTCTTTACAGATGATATGCCAGTTGTTGTGGTTTTTTTAAATTGCCGGGTACAAACAATGTACGTACATTGTCAACAAACGTGATTTAATTACGTTTCTATGTAATTTAGAAAGTGTCAGTTTTCATATTTTCCAGGAGATATAATAACGTTTTTATATTTTTTATTAAGTATCAGTTTTTATGTTTTCATGTTTTTCAAGAGATAAAATAATGTTTCTATGTTATTTATTAAGAATGTGTTCCTTTTTCATATTTGTCGTTTTTCTGGAGATGAAATTTCAATCTTGTTAGCCTATTAAAACCGTAATATTATTTTCTATTATTGAAGTGACCATCAAATGGAGTTGACCTTGGATGTATATGTGTATTAAGGATATCGAGTTGTCCCTTTCCAAAGATTTGTCTATTAGATTTTCGAACTGTTCCGTCAATGTTGTATCTCATTTAAACTGTTATTAGATTGTATTACTGGATAATGATTTGTTATTATTTTTATTATTATTATTGCAATTCTTCTATAGCGCTTAATCTAAAGCAATGTTACTCTATAAGCGCTTTACATAACATACAATATGCATGTACAATAAAACATATATCAAGAACTGACACAATGAGATAAAAATTTCAAATTGAAAAACTAGTCCAAATCAAAAATTATATCCTTATATACAACATATAGAGTTCTAAAATACGTAGGAATTTAAAAAAATTAAAGAAAAAGGAAAAAGAAATTGAACTTAGATATCTTTAACAACAAAATATGATAGACTTTAGGTTAAAGTTAAAAATTAATACTGACACAATTGTATTATGAAAATTAACTTACCAATGTATTATATCAACTATATAAATTGAATAAAAAGAAAAACAACTAATCATATACGTTAAAATGAACAAATCATACCACGGAATTCATGTATATATGAACCGGTGCGAAAATTAATGAAGCAGAACAAAATATATACAAATTTAAGGACACACATTTTTATAAAAAAATTAACCCCAACAAAATTGTAAACTATGTAAACCGTCACCGACAGAAAGTCGTCATCCTGGAACCTCGCATTATTTTCGCTTCCCTTCAGGCTGCAAAACGTGGACACACGGTATATTCGGAAGACGTAAGTATCCAATCTTATATTATCATGTCTTTATACTAGATTTTGAAAAATAGCAAGATTGAAGGACAGGTTTTAAGGACCTCTGCAGAAATGGTACACATGAGATATCGGGCGATTGTTACCTGAATGTATCCTTCTTAGGGCGATTGATAGTTACAACGCCATTTAGGAAAGTGAAGTCAATCTGAGAGGTTACTAGATTTATAACTGTATCGGGTTAGTAAAATTGATATGTAGCTTATTATTTCAAAAGACGGATGTTTATAATTGCAGAGCTGTCGCATGTGGTCATATTGTGTGCGTATACTTGAGTGACGATCATATAGCAATATATAACGCCTTAGAGTAATTAAATTTATAACTGTACTAAAATTGATATGCAGCTTATTATTTAATGCAAAATCGTAACATTTAGAGCAAATCCGTTGACACACCACCGCAAGCTCTTAACAGATGGTGTTGTTTACCATTTGAAGCCAAAGCCATTATATACAAATGTAAATATGGAATGCATTTGCAACTTATGATGGTTCTATGACAGTAGGATAAATAAGACGAGAAAATGCCGCTGCTATTGCAACAGTTATTGAATTGAGTGAAAAGTATTGGTAATTTGAGTTTATATTTCAATTTCAAAGAAAATTCAAATATTTAATTTGTGATTTTGATTTTTTGCTAAAAAAGACAAATAATGGAGACATTAGTATGGGTAAGCATTGCTTGACGACCAAAAGACAGGGAGTGTGAGTGACCACTTAGAGAAAGAACAGTCCTTAAGAAGTCTGTTCAACCCCTGGTCTGATTAAGGTAAAATCTACCATTTTTACGATTGTTTGACGACGTCAGGGGCAAGTAAATCATCTTTCTGAATACCTTTTCTTACCATCAAAGCCAATTCATCACGTCCTAAAGCCGTCAGATTATTACAGCGTATTGACAAATACATACCCCTGACGACTTAAGGACGGTTTGCGTTAATTATATTTAATGCATAATTGACAATATCACAAAACTACCATCAGCATGAACATAATAATATCCATGTGTTGCACTGACATGATATCATGTGGTGGCGATTAATTGTGAGCTCTACTAATGGTATAGTTATATTATAAGAAGAGTATATATATAAAGATCGAGTAACACGAGCCCACTAAAATCGGTAGTGATATCAGGTACACCGACAGGGTAAGCAGTTCTTGCTCCACAAGTGACACCCGTCGTGTTAATCTAGTAAAACACCCGGGGATAATTCAAGAACGAGAACAGGACTGGGACGTATTTACGACAAGTGGAACATAGGTGTGGTCGTTTGTGACACATATATAATAACGGCTAACCAAGTGGTGGTTGCGACCGTAATTACAGCGTTGCGCTCACGCGATAATGCGCTACAACTAGGTGGTGCGTTTTGCTTATGTTGTAACGTATTAGAAATACAGTTATTTTGCGTTGTGCTCATGTTATAATGTGTTATAAATGATTTGTGCGTTATGCTCGTATAATTATGCGTTATATAATTATGCGTTATATATATATACATATATATATAACGCATATAACAAAAATTTGACAGCTTCAAAATCTAATTCTAACACTGTTTGGTTTAATTTTCAGACGTATATTTAATATTTAGTATTAACCTAGTATCCTTAGTAACTTTGAGATCCAGTGGGAGAGATATATTGTATGGTTGTCACTTGCTTAGACGTTAGTATAATATACTTTATTTCACGTGACTGTATAATGAATTCATTCATTATCCTATACAATATGCTAAAAATTGCTGAGTTAGATTGCTGTCAAATTATAATATTAAGTATATATATACCATCTACACACGCTTATACACATGTCTTACGTCTATCCATAGATTAAAACCTTACGAGACAAGGTAACACTACGACTATTGAAGCTCTTTTTTTTAAGGAGTGGATGTAGTCGAGTGGTCTAGGGCGCTTGACGTAAGGCTAAGCGAATGGTGCTGCAGTGTATCAATGGTGTGAGTTCAAATCCCGTCGAGGGAAGAACAAAAATTTGACAGCTTCAAAATCTAATTCTAACACTGTTTGGTTTAATTTTCAGACGTATATTTAATATTTAGTATTAACCTAGTATCCTTAGTAACTTTGAGATCCAGTGGGAGAGATATATTGTATGGTTGTCACTTGCTTAGACGTTTGTATAATATACTTTATTTCACGTGACTGTATAATGAATTCATTCATTATCCTATACAATATGTTAAAAATTGCTGAGTTAGATTGCTGTCAAATTATAATATTAAGTATATATATACCATCTACACACGCTTATACACATGTCTTACGTCTATCCATAGATTAAAACCTTACGAGACAAGGTAACACTACGACTATTGAAGCTCTTTTTTGTAAGGAGTGGATGTATTCGAGTGGTCTAGGGCGCTTGACGTAAGGCTAAGCGAATGGTGCTGCAGTGTATCAATGGTGTGAGTTCAAATCCCGTCGAGGGAAGAACAAAAATTATATATATATACGTCTGAAAATTAAACCAAACAGTGTTAGAATTAGATTTTGAAGCTGTCAAATTTTTGTTCTTCCCTCGACGGGATTTGAACTCACACCATTGATACACTGCAGCACCATTCGCTTAGCCTTACGTCCAGCGCCCTAGACCACTCGACTACATCCACTCCTTAAAAAAGATCTTCAATAGTCGTAGTGTTACCTTGTCTCGTAAGGTTTTTAATCTAGGGATAGACGTAAGACATGTGTATAAGCGTGTGTAGATGGTATATATATATACTTAATAATATAATTTGACAGCAATCTAACACAGCAATTATTAACATATTGTATAGGATAACGAATGAATTCATTATACAGTCACGTGAAATAAAGTATATTATACAAACGTCTAAGCAAGTGACAACCATACAATATATCTCTCCCACTGGATCTCAAAGTTACTAAGGATACTAGGTTAATACTAAATATTAAATATACGTCTGAAAATTAAACCAAACAGTGTTAGAATTAGATTTTGAAGCTGTCAAATTTTTGTTCTTCCCTCGACGGGATTTGATCTCACACCATTGATACACTGCTGCACCATTCGCTTAGCCTTACGTCCAGCGCCCTAGACCACTCGACTACATCCAATCCTTAAAAAAGAGCTTCAATAGTCGTAGTGTTACCTTGTCTGTAAGGTTTTTAATCTAGGGATAGACGTAAGACATGTGTATTAGCGTGTGTAGATGGTATATATATATATATACTTAATATTATAATTTGACAGCAATCTAACTCAGCAATTTTTAGCATATTGTATAGTATAATGAATGAATTCATTATACAGTCACGGGAAATAAAGTATATTATACAAACGTCTAAGCAAGTGACAGCCATACAATATATCTGTCCCAATGGATCAAAAAGTTACTAAGGATACTAGGTTAATACTTAATATTAAATATACGTCTGAAAATTAAACCAAACCGTGTTAGAATTAGATTTTGAAACTGTCAAATTTTTGTTCTTCCCTCGACGGGATTTGAACTCACACCATTGATACACTGCAGCACCATTCGCTTAGCCTTACGTCCAGCGCTCTAGTCCACTCGACTACATCCACTCCTTAACAAAAAGAGCTATGCAGCTTATAGTGATTGTCGGTGGAATTATGTGCATGTTCAGTAGTTTATAATGACTGTCGGTGGAAATGTTGCAGTGTTCAGTATTTCATAAAGATTGTCCGTGGAATTGTGTGCGTGTTTATTAGCTTTTAGCGATTGTCGGTTGATTTGTGTGCGTGTTCAGTAGTTTATAATGATTGTCAATGCTTAGAAGTTTACAGTGATTGTCGATGGAATTGTGTGCGTGATTGGTAGTTTATAGTGAACGTTCGGTGGAATTGTGTGCGTGTTTAGTAGTTTGTAGAGATTGTCGATGGAATTATGTGCGTGTTTAGCAGTTTAGTGTTATTGTCGGTAGAACTATGTGCGTGTTTAGTAGTTAATAGTGATTGTCGGTCGAATTATGTGCGTGTATAGTGGTTTATAATGATTGTCGGTGAAATTGCGGTAGTGGTCAGTATTCATAATGATTGCAGTTTATTGTTATTGTCGGTAGAACTATGTGCGTGTTTATTAGCTTATGGTGATTGCCGATGGATTTGTGTGCGTGTTCAGCAGTTTATAGTGAATGGTCGGTGGAACATTGTTCGTGTTCAGCAGTTTATAGTGATTGTCGGTCGAATTGTGTTCTTGTTGAGTAGTATATAGTCATTATCGGTGGAATTGCGTTTGAGTTCAGTAGTTTATAGTGAAAGGTCGGTGGAACATTGTTCGTGTTCAGCAGTTAATAGTGATTGTCGGTGGAATTGCGTTCTTGTTGAGTAGTATGTTGTCATTGTCGGTGGATTTGCGTTCGAGTTCAGTAGCTTACAGTGATTGTCGGTGAATTTGTGTGCGTGCTTAGTAGTTGATGGTGGTTGTCGGTGGAATTATGTGTGTGTACAGTAATTTATAATGATTGTCGGTGGAATTGCGGTAGTGGTCAGTATTCATAATGATCGTCGGTGCAATTGTATGCGTGTTTATTAGCTTATAGCGATTGCTGGTGAATTTGTATGCATGCTCAGTAGTTTATTGTGAAAGAACGGTGGAACATTGTTCGTGTTCAGTAGTTAATTGTGATTGTCAATGGAATTGCGTTCTTGTTGAGTAGATTATAGTAATTGTCGGAGGAATTGTGGTATGCGTGTTCAGTAGTTTATAGTGATTTTCGGTGGAATTATGCGCGTATATAGTATATTATAATGGTTGTCGTTAGAATTGTTGCAGTGTTCAGTATTTCATGATGATTGTCGGTGGAAATGTATGCATGTTTATTAGCTTATATCGATTGCTTGTAAATTTGTGTGCATGTTTAGTAGTTTATTGTGAACTGTCGGTGGAACATTGTCTGTGTTCAGAAGTTTACAATGATTGTCGGTGGAATTGTATGTTGATTGTGTTCAGCAGTTTATCGTGATCGTCGGTTGCATTTTTACGTGTTTATTAGATCATAGTTATTGTCAGTGGAATTGTGTTCTTGTTTAGTAGTTTATAATACTTAACGTGTGCGTGTACAGTAGTCTTAAGTGATTTTCGGTGGATTTATGTGCGTATATAGTAGAGTATAACGATTGTCGGTGGAATTGCGGTAGTTTTCAACATTTTATGATGATTGTCGGTGGAATTGCATGCGTGTTTACTAGCTTATATCGTTTTCCGGTGGAGTTGTGTGTGTCTTCACTAGTTCATAGTGAAGGTCAGTGGAACATTGTTCGTGTTCAGTAGTTAAAAGTGGTTGTCGGTGGAATTGTGTACGTGTTCATCAGTTTATGCTGATCGTCGGTTGAATTTGTTGCGTCTTTATTAGTTCATAGTAATTATCGGCGAAATTGTTTTCTCGTTTAGTTGTGTATAATGATTGACGCTGGAATTGTGGTGTGCGGGTTCAGTAGTTTATTAAGATTGTCAGTGTAATTGTATGTGCGTGTTTATCATTTTGTATTGATTGTTGGTGGAATTGTGTACATCTTTAGCAGTTTGTATTGATCGTTGGTGGAATTGTGTGCGTGTTCAGTAGTTTATATTGATGGTTGGCGGAATTTTGTTCGTGTTCAATTGATTATTGTGATTATTGGTGGAATTGTTGGCGTACTTTGTAGTTGATAGTGCTTATTTGTGGAATTGCATACGTGGTTATAAATTGTTTGGTGATTGCCGGTTGAATTGTGGTAGTTCTTAGTAGTTTATAATGCTTGTTGGTATAATTGTGCCCGTTTTCAGTAGTTTTTAGTAATTGCCAGTAGTATATTGCTCGTGTTCAGTAGTTAATAGGGATTGTCGTTTGACCTGTTTATGTCTTCAGCAGTTTATTTTGATCGACGGTGGCATTTTTTGTGTGTTTATCAGTGTTTATTGTCGGCGGAATTGTGTTCTTGCTTAGCAGTTTTATTGATTGTCTGTGGAATTGTGTGCGTTTATAGTAGTTTATATTGATTGTCGGTGGAATTGTGTGCGTGCTTTGCAGTTCATAGTGATTACAGATGGAATTGTGCGTGTGGTCTGTAGCATAGAGATTGTGGAATTGTGCTCTCGTTCAGTGGCTTATATTGATTGTCGGTGGAATTGCGGTAGTGTCTAGTAGCTTGCACTGATTGTCGGAGGAATTGCGGTAGTATTCGTTAGATTATAATGATTGTCGGAGGAATTACGTTGCTCGATCGTCTTTCTAGCTTATATGCTAGTACGCCCAAGTCTTATACCCAAAGATCGAGAGACATTACACAATCATTTCCCTTGCATAAGCAAGATATGAAGATTTGTTCACCCGAAAAAAGTCATATTTCCCGAGGGCAACGCCCGAGGAAAATGTGACTATTTCGATGGTGAACAAAGTCATATCTCCCTTATGCAAGGGAAATTAATATTTTATTCCACCAGGCAAACGTTTTGGTGAAATCTGAATAGTTTATTTCAAGCGTCCCACTTGGTTTTGTGATGTTGGTATTATATAGTGAAGCAACTGAAATTATCAACTTGCTTCTCCACAACAAACTGACGAGAAAACTTAACTGTGGCTGCAGTACTCTGTTTGGTATTAATTGAATCCTTGCTTAACAAAAGTTCTTTAATTTCATTGTCGTCTGCCAAATGAAATATTTTGGCCATTTTTGTTTACACAATTATTATTTCAGAACATCTCTGGAGTTATCTTTACTAACATCAAATACCATTTGATGACCAAAGCGAGATAACTCGCGCTAAATCTTGAGAATTTGGAGAAAAAATCGACAGGGTGACACGATGTTCCCGAGAGGATGACACGATGATTTGTCATATATCACGCGGGCTGTTATAGACCAATCAAATGATCTCATTTCTAGAGTTAAATTTAAATTGTGGAATACTATGTTTCATACGCTTTCTCGACGCCATAGCTGGTATTCTACCAGCTACAGGTGTCTGTCATAAATAGTCTGTCAACTATATTTTGGTATTTATTGTATTTATTCTATAATACAACATTGGTTTCAGAAGTGATTCGTCCCAGACTTCAGTGACTTCTTAGTATTTTTCCACTGATTTATTTGCCCCCGCCAGAAAAAACAAAGCAAACCAAAACAGAACTGTACGGTAATAGACCAAAACAGAGATTTAAAATTACATTTTGATTGTCTTTAATTTTTGTCAGTATCACTGATAAATATTTTTGATTAATCATAGAAAAAATATATATATATATATATAATTTTTGCTGTTGACGTTTTCTGTGTCAGCTTCACTGACATTCTGTACTCAGCATTGTTGTTGTGTCAGTATTACTGACATTATTGTATTTTTTGTATAATAACCATCAAATTTCCTAATTTGTAAGTGTTACTGATATTTTTGGAAACATCATTATGCCAGAGCCAATTAATATTAATAAGACAAACCTTACTCAATTGAAAACCATAAAGGGGATTGGTGATGCCAAGGCTCAAGGCAATGATCAGAGCAAGAGAACAAAAAGGCCCCCTAATTTCAATGAATGTTTTCGAAATGACACAGATATTTCAAGCACAGCTTGGTCAATCTTACATGAAGACAATCATACTACATTTTGTGCTGAGTTGCCAGAGGGAGAATTGATCAGTAGTGTAGTACTAATGCTTCGAGATAAGATTTCCAATTTAGAGGAAGAACGCAATAGTTTGGCTGATATATTTAATCTAGAAGCTGAAAAGGTTAGGGAACAGACTAAAGCACAGCTAGAGGAACAACGATTGGAATTTGAAAAGGATAGATACACTTACATGAAGAAAGCTGGTATAGATATTCAAGATAATAAACAGGCAATATCTAAACAAAGTACAGACATAACAATATTGCAACAAAAAACAGATGAACTTCAATTTTAACTAGAGCAAAACGTATCCTTAGCACGAGTTGATAAAATTATTAGCGACAAGAATGCATGTTATAGTGAAAAATTAACCTCTGTATAAGAACATCAAAATAATAACAGCCTGTCAGACTCCAAAATGCCGAATTTTGATTGAAGGGAAGACTGGAGACCCTACATTTTGCAGTTTGCCACAATAGCCGATAGATATAAGTGGTCGAAAGAATATCGACTTTACAAGTTGATAGAATGCTTAAGAGACAAAGATCTTAAATTTTTCATTACTTGCCAAATTTCTGTTAGATCAGACTATGATTTATAATGTCAAAAGTTGAATGCAAACTTTGGAAGGAAATAACTACCCCATGCTTTGCGTAGACTTTTACAGGATGTGAGACAAGACCCGGACTAGCATTTAGAAGATTTTGTAGAGAGGACACCATGATTAGCAGTTGATGGATATCCAGAGACACCAGCTAGATTTGTAGAGGTAGTAGCAATAGCTGCTCTAGTTGATATGGACATAAATCATGAGGTCCTGGAAAAGGCTTTCCAGTATGTACGTGGTGCGGTTGACAACCAACAGGTAATCATGGGGATAGAAAACAAGACATCAAAAGGGTAACCTTTGATGGACCTGATGACACAGAAAATAAGCCAGATGTTAATTCCAGTGTGATAGTAGTAGGAAAGGGAGATGACAAACGATGGCTAACTGTATCACCGTATCCCCGGTCACATTTGGGGATATGGCTTTGTGAAGGTGGGGGACACGAATCTAAAGCGGCGGTTTCATGCAAGCTGGTGTGAAATCATAAATGATAGCATTTTTAGTTATTTAAAATATATGACTTATTTAGCGGAACACCAGGTTCAATTCGAGAGATGTTGATCCGATTTTACCCACGTTATTCGTCTGGTATATAGGCGTCACATATATTTTACCCCCATACGCCACAATTTAATGCTTAAAATTAGCTATATAAAGTATGCCATCTATATGGCAAAGCTTGAATTTAAAGGATCAGTGTAGCTTCGTTCCGTTTCGTTTTTCTTGACAAGCCCCTGTGCTAATTGTGTCTCTTACGAATGAATGAACAAGTCTACAAGAGGAGGGATACAATGTGTACCCATATATATATGTATATATATCAAGTAATTCTGATTTTAGCCCTGGATTATCAGAACAAGATGTAAAAGTGAAACACCAAAAGGAGTTTGGACTTTTGGCGTGTTAATTCTAGCAAGCATTTTAATAAAAAATAGTATGTTGTTGAAAAAGAAAAAAAAGTATTTGTTGTACACAGTAGTATCACAATATTGTAATCGACAAATAGTATAATTTATTACATATATAGACATTATACAAATACAATCTAAAAAGTAAATTAACCGAAAATACATTTCCATATATGTTTTTATTTGTTCTTTTTGTAGTAAAGTGCTTAATCATATTTCACATTAGAGATGTAGAATATTTATAAATATCTTATGATGTGATTACCCTCCGTCGGTCTTGAATCTACCGTCACTCTACTGGATTCCTATATTTCACATGTTTTCTTACCAAAAAAAAAATCATGAAGCATTTTTGTCAATGTACTGCCATCTGTTCTATAGACGGCAAAAAGTGGGGTAGTTACACAGGTGTGAATCAGATGAGGATCATGAAGAACTCTAAAAGATATGTTAGAATGAGCTTGATTTATAGGATACCACAGATACATATAGGAATGCTTTATGCCATGACCTACACCTCGAAATTGAGAGTGAGAGGAGTGTACGAACTAAACTTTACGACAAAAGAGACGATTTAAATTTTCCCATTGTGAACTTTTCATTTATATGTAGGAACATTACAGCAGCACTTGCATATGGAGTATATGTCTCTCAGTTGATACGACATTCCACAGCTTGTTGTTCCTATCAGGATTTCCGTGATGGAGGGTTCCTCTTGGTTAAGTTGAAGTCACCACTTCTAAAGGTTTACGGTCGCCACCAAGATTTGGTTGATCGCTATGCAATATATGTGTCACAAATGGCCACGGATATGTCCCACGTGTAGTAAGCACACCCTGGTCCTTTCTTCATTCGTGACTTATCACATGGTATGTAACTAAATTAACACGAGGATGCCATTAGTGGTGCAGGAACTGCCCACCCTTCCGAAGCACTTGAGTTCACCTCAGATTTTTTGTGGGGTTTGTGTTAATCGAACCTTGTTTTATGTGTATGTTTTGTCGATCGTCGATTGACCTTTTGTACATTTGTACTTTAATTTCGGCCTTTGTGTTCTCTGTTCTTCGATATACGGATTCTGATTACCCTTCTGCAATCTTAAAATGCCCCTTAGAGTAACAATCTACAAAATATCGCCCATGCACAGCTAAATTATATAGTAAAAGAATAAGCACAACTGTGTTGCATGTCTTATTTATGGCATTGGTGTTGTTTTGCATATGGTGGCTTCCAACAAATATTGTGATGTATTGTGCTTTTGGGGAGTTTTTTTCATCTTGTGTGCCTTGAGTCGCCAGTTTTGCTGGACTGTCCATTTTTGGTTGCTCTTTCGGTATTATCTAACGTTTATTTCATAAGAGAAGAATGGTCAAAGTAGATAGAAATAGCTTGTCTAGGGAAGGGACAAATGTTATTTTGTAGAAAATCACTCTGATTCTACCAAAAAATATATGATATCATCACAATGACCGTGTTTTTATTGACCACATATTTGCTATGTATGGTGCACTTGTTTTTCAACAGACAGTCGGAATGGAATGTCTATGGATACAGAATGTGCTCCTCCTCTTCTTGCCGACTTGTTCCTTATTTAGACTTATAATATGGGCTAGTGTAGAAAAACGAAAAGATGCTAATCTAATCTTATAATTTCACGTTCAACTATACAGATCATGTCATTCCACTATATAATTCTATATTTAGTGATTTTGTTTGCTTGCAATAAAGGACACATCATATACAGATAATTCTGCTTCATACCTTGACATACATATTGAAATTAACAGTTATGACCAATAAAGAACTAGACCTTAGGACAAAAGAGATGACTTTTCCCATTGTGAACTTTCCATTTAATTGAAGAAAAATGACAGCAACACCTGCATATGGGGTATATATCTCTCAGTTGACCCGATATTCCGAGATTGAGGATCCTATCAGGATTTCAGATTGCAGCTAGCAATGATGCTACTAAGCAAGGGTTCCTGGTGGTTAAGTTGAAGTCATCGCCACGATGGCTTTATCAACCGTTCCATAATATCTGTGTCACGAAAGACCATGGATATGTTCCACTTGTCGTAAACACTTCTCCGTCCTTTCCTCATTGATGACTTATCATCATGTTTGCAACTGGAGCAACACGACGGTTGTCATTAGTGGGTTAGGAACTGCATACCCTTCGGTAGGTGCTATCAATGTCGGAATAGTAGTTACATCGAATTGAAAGACCATAGAAACAAGGAAAATATAAATGCCCATAATATATGTATGACCGTTGAATTTCAAAAGAGGTGATTTCAATTTTCCCATGGTCAACTTTCCATTTAATTGAAGAAATATGAGCTGGCTTGGAACGTGTGTCAATGGTATCAATTGTACCCTCAATGCGATTGTCTGAATAACATTTGGAACTTTTCCAACATTGTACTATTTTTGTTTTGTTTTTCATTTCATTACCACAACAGCAATTTATTGATATTAAACCAAGAAGCTGAACTTTCCTGTACATAAATAACATGATTGGAACCTATATTTACTGACGTTACAAGACCATGCCTGCATTTTGGTTTCATTTTGCATCATTGTATTTGAAAAAAAATGGTTGCAATAGATATCAAATGATTGAATTAAATTCTACCAATATTTGAGGAAAATGTTCTGAAACAGTATTGAAGAATGCATAGGACATATTAAATTAATATACCAACATTGTGTTTTACGCGTCTTTGGTATATAGATGGGACCACAAAATAACTAAGTATAAACACACTTTCATATTTAATGCATGAACAAAATGAAAGAACAGTTCTGCAGATAACCGGATATTATTACGAAATATCATGCTCGGTGAGGCTGCCACATCATGTAATGCAAACACTATTTCATATTTAATGTCTGTAATCATTGTTAAAACTAATGAACAATCCCACAAATAAAAATAGCCTGTCCTGTGAGGTGGTAATATCACGTGACATTAACTGATTAGTGATTTTTTACTTACTTCGATGGATCTTATTTCTTCCGCAAAATAACGATACGAAAGAACACTTAAATGCTCGTGATTTCATATCTCTCTGAGTTGTGTATGTAGTAAATATCAGTTTTATTAAATGTCTTATTGCGTCACGTAGAAGAACTGCTGACTAAGTTATATACACAAACCAACAGTATATATTTATTTCTTAATCATTTTAATATTACTGCCAGCGTATTTATTATTTATGGCCATTTAATATTGCTACCTGTGTGTATA
Source organism: Gigantidas platifrons (assembly GCA_002080005.1). NCBI lineage: Eukaryota > Metazoa > Mollusca > Bivalvia > Mytilida > Modiolidae > Gigantidas > Gigantidas platifrons. The sequence goes on along the minus strand of MJUT01054289.1, from coordinate 66,085 downwards.
TGGTCTTACATTTGTATTATATGCATTCAGTTACGGGTTTGTGAGTTTTTGTTTACATTAAGCATTCCAGACATTTGTTGTCACAATAAATCATATTCTGATGTCATGAATAAGATAATGTTTCATACGCTTTGTTTTATTCAGTACTCATTCATGATTTAACACCGAATTTGTAACTAGATTAACGCAATGGGTGTCACTAGTGGAGCAGGAATTGCTTACCCTTTCAGAGCACCCTAGTTCATCTCCCGATGCTTAGTGGAGTTCGTGTTACTCGATCTTTAGTTTTATGTGTATGTTTTGTAGATCGTTGTTTGTCCTTTTGAGCCTTGTCTTCTGGCAATTGTATTATGTGTTCCTCTTCGATATACGGATCCTGATTATCCCTTTGGTATCTTCAAACTCTTCTTAATCGCGTTAATGTGATAATCTTCATATTTACATTAACTGTTATATATGATATTCTGCGGTATGTGTGTGTAATAAATAATTCTTACTTGTCACATTCGTTGTAATCATTTGCCACTGCCTCTTTTAAATATGAAATACTCTATTTGTGAAATTTCAGAATATTCAAATTAATCAAGTTATTCACAGTAAATGGAGACATATTGACAACACATTTCTTAAACTTACTAGCAATTCAGAGGGACTGACGTTGTGAATTGACACTACATGTTGTAATCTGTGAAAGCCCAGAAGGATCATTCGAAATTCGAAATTCAGTATCCTAGATGTTCAGAAATCCGATATCTACAACAATCAATCAAGAGTAAGCTTTTAAATTAAGAATGATTTATGGCCAATGAAATGTCCTTTAACATAATTCCATGCAGACCAAATTATAATTCATTCATAGACCTAAATAAAAAAAACACACTAACATTAATAATACATAATTGAAAATAACGAGTAGGCTTGGTTAAGAAATAAAGCAAGATTGTGCTGGGCGTTTTTACATAGATTGGCGGAAATTATTATTTTATCCCCAGCCAGAAGCAAGGGATAAAATTTACTAATATCCGCCAATCCATGTTAAAACTCAAAACAACACATTATGGCTTCCATGATTTATTTCGATTCTGATAGATCTAAGAGTACAAATGCTTTAGTATACTTTTATTGGGAGACGATAATTTATATTTATGTTTGCGGAATTTATGCTGCCAATGGAAAAGTCAGTCACATTCACCGGTGCATGTGTTAATGATATTATACCGAATTGATAATTCGCTCGTTCATTAACAAAGCGAAAGAAGGAGGTTATGCTATAATTGTTTATAAATTGCGCTAGTTCATGACAGCCGATAATGGTTAAATGCATGAATTGGAACATTTGTGACATTAACTAGGATAGGTGTATTATACCCATCAATTCACAAATCGTGTATAGCTTATAAACGCATTGAAGTAAATATTGCACAACATATGATGTGTGCAATGTAGTTGTGCATTATGCCTTTTCAAATGGTCATTTATTGTGGTCGTCCAGAGGAGTTATATGAGAATTTAACGACCTATAATAAGCATCTACGAATGTATTTAACCCAAACTGTTATCATGTCCTCTGTGTGCAAGATAGTTTTCCATTAAATATTATTTACTGCATTGAGGGTCTATAGCAGGGGTATCCTAGTTATCCACATAACATTACAATAGGGTTGGTGGATTATACTACTTGTCAATCTGTGACAAATAATATTTAGAAATAGGTCCGAATTACTATATAATGTGCAATCTTGACAGATAGGGTTATGGTGTTTAAATCCACTTTCAACAATGTTTCATTAGATCGTGGCGGTCAGTTTTATTGGTGTAAAAAGTCGCTGACAAACTTTATCACATAATATTTTATTGGGTACATCCAGCCCTGAGCGTGATTGGAACCCACAACGTTAGTGGTGATAGGCACTGATTGCTAAGGTAGTTATAAATCCAACTATCATGCAATCACAACCATGAGGGTCACTATTGTATATGGATATATATTATTTCACTCTAATATATTATTTTACAAAGAGGACGGATAGAGAGGAGTCCCAAGTGGGGGAGGGACAAAACTATGTTTTCTCCCACTTTTTTTGGATACAATTTAGAAAACAAACATAATGTTTACCATGAAAGCAAAACATGTTCAGTAAAAATAGGCATAAATAAGAGTATGTTTTGAAGCCAAGAATTACTTTTTTGTTGCTTGTTAGCTTTGTCAGTTTTCTGTTGATTTCTTGAAGATCCCAATTTACACTTTTTACCCCAATTCTGAAGGTTGCCTGCACACGTTTTATCCCACTTCTAATAGGCCATGGGCTGAGATAGCCTACCGTGCACCCCCCCCCCCCCACCTTCGAACCCCACTACTTTTTTTGGTCCTTTGTTATGTCCTTTTGAAGAAAAAACATGTTAACATTGAATATTTTGGGATGAACTTACATTTTTGAGCCCTTGTTTACATCCTTTCGACAATTTTGCCGGATTTTCAGATATTTCCATTCTTCACTGTTGCTGAGGTCTTGAGCTTATGAACAACTATTAAAATATACAAACTGGGGTTTGGTGGATAGCTGATTATATTATCGTTCAAATGAATACAAGTTATTAATATTTTATGAAGTTCAGTAATTGTTGGAGGCAAAATATCTATCCCTACCCCTGATAAAATTGCGTAAAAATTATATTTTTCACCTTTTGTTTTCAATAGACAAAATATTACACAACTCTGATGATATTTTTATAATGGATTTATTAAAACTATTGCATTTATCGAAAATTAAACCCATTACATCATCAAAAAAGATGTTTTGTAGTGTAGATTGCAGAAAAATGGAATATTATAATTTCTGTCGATTTTAGCTCTATTCAGCCCAAAGCGTGTAATATCTTTTTCATAGTATAAATTGACAACCAAATTATACATCTGTCGTGTGAAATTATGTCATGGAGACATTTTAGGATAAAATGTGTTCTAGTACCACCCTGTATATGACTTGTAGAAGCAAAATATTACCCCTTACCATGCTGAAAATCGCATAATATTTTCTCATCAGTATTAGTCTGTGGGCTAGCATAACCCCCCGTACACACCCACCTTCCATCTTAACATATTGTGTTATGTCCTCCTATATATTTTCTTGACGGAAAAACATGTTAGCATTGCAAATTTTGGGACGAACTTGCCGTTTGAGGCTAATATTTACACCCTGTCGCAGCTTTTTGAGGATTTTTGATTTTTTTCAATTTTTGTATTTGCGAGCATTAAATGTATACTAAACAGTCTTGAAAGTATATCAATATGTATCAAATGAAAGCTTATGGTATTAACTTTCAATTGAATACAAGATATATACACTTTGTGGCTACCAAATTTTGACAGACGTGAAAAACCTACCCCTCCCCCTTCCTGAAATGACAAAAAAAGAAATTTTTTCCCTTAAAAGTTTAGATAAAAAAATATTTCGTACTAAACTATGATATTTTTTATGGTAAACCAAACAAATATATCACATTTAATAAATCAAGCACTAGTAATTTTTTATGAAGTGATATTTGTGGCCAAAATACTTGAAAAATGGGATATTTTCAATTTTGCAGATTTTCACAGGATTCTGCTTATATGTTAATTTTACTCATAAAATAAAGGATACCGCATCATAATGACGGTTGATTTTTGTATCTGGGTACTATAAAAATGTAAAAAGGGCATAATTATCTTCCTTCTACCTACTGAT
>MJUT01054289.1:47714-58844 GCA_002080005.1 Gigantidas platifrons | reverse complement strand
GATGTGAGTCTATGGCCGCAAATTTTAATAAGATAAAGGACCGACCATTAAACTTGCATGGAGGGGGAAGGGGGGCTATGACTATGATTTTTTTTCCAAAACTGAGTATGATGGTATCATCAATTTTGCAGAAAGCAATATGGCAATGAAGGGGACACACATTATCACTGTCCATGTTTTGCCCATAAAAAGTAATGATGTTAGTGTAATATTTGGAAAACAAATAATGTGGGTCGATGATGTCTGGCAAAAAAAAATAATAATAACAAAATACATATAGCCCCTTCCACCTTGCAAGTTAAATGGGCAGTCCATAACAGCGACAACATATTCATCACACATGCGTGAACTCCCAAGTAGTTGTTATTACAGTGTTTTATGCTAGATTCAAAAGCTGTGTGTTTTATTCCATGTTAGTTTAAAAGATTATTAACAGTTTACGTTCACACATCAATTTAATGCGATTTGAAAAGGTGTCAACAGTAAAATGATGTGTTACAATGACACATTTTAGCCGAAGCAAAAATTTTATTTGACTAATTAAACACTTACAATATATGCGCTGAACACAAGACCTAGATTGAATGTTTTTGTCAATGCACCATTAGATACATGTTTCAATTTTGTTTTAAGTTTGTTTAATTAAATCTGTTGACAAATTTCCTACTTTTGAAAGACAAATATAACTTTAATTGATTCTTTTCTTTTTCAGTTGATTAAATGGCCATATCTCCCAGAACAGGACGAAATAAGTCGTGAATTTCATTTGAAAACTGGATTACCAGGAATTGTAGGTGCACTTGACGGAAGTCACATCAGGTTGACATCATGTCCGAGAGGGGGTACATACTACATTATCCGGAAAAGTTGTCCGTCAATGCAACTTTAGGTATTATTGGCTCCGCTTCGCGTCGCTAGTAAAGCTGCATTTGCGACCATCAAATCCACAATTAACACCTCCAACTCTTCAAATGCAGCGTTGTTATTCCTTTAGTAACATAAATAAAACATAAACACCCTACAAGACAAATGGAAGTCAAATATCGAACATTGTTTATACGTGGAAATTGTAGCAGAACTGAAAACGTTAAGACATGTAATTTGACAAACACGAACCCCACTATTACAAGTAAAACATGGGAAAAGGGGACATAAATCGCATGCCCCGCAAGGGTAGGCAGTTCCTGCTTAGCATGAGGCACCCGTAATAATAATAAAAACATCACAGAAGAAAACACCTTTTGTTTCAACTGACTCTATTTTTATTTGGATTGGATTTAGTACTATAATTAACTGTTACCGTTTTGATGCAGTGATTGCCACCATCTTGTTCCAGAATTGTTACTGTTTCCTGAAATATATAGAATGCATTCTAAATCATATAATTATTTTTAAAGCTAATATTATCCTCCTTCCAAGCATAAGTGACATTATACAATATATACAAGCCATGATGACGATTATTTCATAAACGCGTCGTGCCCGCTATGCGATTTGATTTAATTTGATTAATTGTGGATTTACTGGTGGAAGACTCCAGAGTAGCCGGAGAGAACCAATATCGACCATGGGCTAACAACTGGTAATTGGTAGCACTTGCGGTTGCTAGTCGAGTGCTCTCTTTTTTGTAAATTACAAAGCCAGGAGCTAACCCAGGACGGATTGATAATAGGTAGGCTTGTATGAGTTGTTAGGTAATCCTTCTACCTAACTCAGTTGACCCACCCAGGCCCTCCTGCTATATGACATTAATATAGTTTATTATAGATATTTATTATCCAAAGTTACAGTTCCTCAATCATGTACTTATTATTAAATATAATTAAACTAAGGTTCTCTTTCCTAAGGCGTAGATGATCTAAGACGATTTATTGCTAACCTGGTTTTCTTTTTTTCCCAAAAGTACTCAATTATTCGGCTTTCCGTCCCTTCTATTTTGAACGTTTAACTGATAATGGTTAGTCCATAGCTGCATTGTGCACACTGAATTGGTTATCTACGTTTTCCTCATTTTGTTCTGTATTTGTCCGTATGAAGAAACGTGTCAATCATTCGACTGGTGAGTTCGCAATATAAAGATCCAAATTAATATGCTGGTCTGTTCAAAGCCGATATCATCATTATCTCATCGAATGAAACTTATACTCGCAATGGTGTTGCGCAAAACATAGTTTATTTAAGGAATATGTTTAATGTTTAAACATGTTAAACGACAGATCCTGATTTGGTGCAGCTGAAGCTTCATAAATCACGAAGCGTTGGCTATTCCAAACCAGGTTATGCAGGTGCACCCTGTTCAAAAATTTCAAATATACCTTAAAATTCAATTCTTAAAACAAAATGTAATGGTTTCTCTATTTTAATTACGATTATTTCATGGGGCCATTTTAATTTATCTTTGGCGAATGAATATATTGCTCACGTCACAATACCAACCTAGGTTATATGGACAATCTTTTTTTTATCCGGATGGATTATTTAATCAGATTGTAGTATTCACATGAAATCACAAAATAAATTATTTGGCGTTTAACAACAATCTTACTCCATTATGATTATGATTATATTACGGATTTAGTTTGTTACACAAATTTGCATTGAATGTCAGCATATATTCGGAAAACAGACGGGGTATATATTTCAGTGTCCTAAAACGGTAGAAACATGGACGACAAAAAAATACGCTTCACTGAATCAATAGAATAATACGTAATAATAAATGTATTTTTAGCAAATTAAAAGGTGTTTTTATAATCAAAACGGATGTATGAGCAAAAATGATATTACAACAGATAATTCCGTCACAAATACCTGATCGATTCAGCAAATGCCTATGTTCCACGGCTGTACCATAACGTGATGAACATCACAATAGACAAAATGTTGAGCCTTGAAAACGTTCGACGTCATGGGCCACACCAAGGTTTTATTTACATTTTGTTAACATTTAAATTATTGAAACTGTTTCGCAAACCCGTTGTTTTTTATGTGATATATTAATGTTATATTTATAAAGCTTATAAAATTTACTATGCATGAAATTGTATTTATTAAGAAATTTAGTACAGTATTTTCCTTCATGAGACACCCAATACATGAAATATGACGTGACACATATTTTGACGTCATTGAAGAATGACGTCAAAGGTACGGAAACGGACATCTAGAAGTACGAAAAATGAAAATAAAAGACGCAAATTTATTTTAAACAGTTGGATTTTGTATTTAAGAAAACGATGGTTAAATCCGTAATATATCTGTTATTCAGCTATCAGACAGGGTATATAATGTGATATTCTCGGCTTATGATATGTATTCCCTTCGGCTGCGCCTCAGGGAACATAGATCCTAAGGCGGAAATGTCACATTATGTACCCTGTCTGATATCTGAATAATATATAATGTTCAATAATTTAAATTAACAGATATAAGTAAGTAGAAAATTCCAAACAATCATACAAGTAATTATATGTCTAATGGCATATGTATTGCTACCTACCGGATTATATGGCAAGGTGTTGTCAAATTCATTGTTGTCAAGGAGACAAATTCGACCTAATAATATCATAATACTAATACAAAAGAACAGTAAGAATGTATTCTTCAAACCATATAATTTCATGCCGAAACATAAGAGAAATGGATGCTACAGTGTGTTTATACAGTGCCGAATTTACATAAAGGCTCGACAGGCTGAAGCCTAGCGACTCAAAATTTAGGAGGGCTCCGTCCTAGGCGTGTAATGTTTTAGCACTGTTATTGGTCTTTCACACTTATGCTGTCCTAACATACTGTGCTATCTAAACAACCATACGGTAAGTTTCCTTACACACAGTTGCACTCCATTTTATTATATTGCAGAGCTTTGAACATCCCTCATCATCGTTGACTTTATTGAAATTGACTAAGCACACTTCAATCGTTTCCCAGTCTTGAAGGTGGGGAATTGAGAGAATCCTCACACGTGGAATAGCCTTGGACCTTTCTTTATCTAAATATAGCAATGTGTTTATATATTTATTGAATGAACATCATTGTGTTGGTAGACCATATATTCGAATTGTATATCTATTTAATTAATATAATTTTAAATTGATGAAAGGCAATGCGCCAACTTTGTTTTGTAATATGTCGATATATCATGACACTGCATGTGTTCAGACCTTTGCACCATTCCTGTATCCCATTAACAAGGATCGATTTTATTTATAATCGTTCGTATTTGACCGACGTGGCATATTCAATTTATTATTTTTACTACTGTTTTTTGTCTCATGATTGTTTTGTGATGTTTATCAAATATTGTGTTATGTTCTTCTTGTAGAGATGTAAGTATTACATTGGTCCACACTGTACTGATATACATGACATTAAAATCTAACATTAAAGCATGACTCTAAAACATGCTATTTACACATGATATTAAAAACATGATATCACAATCATGACTTTAAAAACGAAGACAGAACATTGTTTTTAAATGATTCGCCAATGAGTTCTACTCTCCGACAACAATGCAGCAAATGAGAGGTTTAATGCTACTACTGTGTATTTCTTGATTCGCACTACATCATACTTTGTTGTTGGTGTTATTTTACTTTTGTTTTCATATACATGTTCAAGTTGTTTGAATATTATACAATTACAAACTTTTGTAGAGGTGAATATGAGTTTTTATTAACCTGTAAAATAATACTGACCGAATATTGTTTCATCAGTATAGGTTTGAAAATACCAATGGGGTAATTAAAATGGGCATATCGAAGAAGAACAGGAACTTCAATGGCCAAGCGAAAAAGTATAAAAAGACAAATAACGATATACAAAGCATACACATCAAACTAAAGATCGAGTAACACGAAGCCAACTAAAAACCGGGGGTGAACTCAGGTGCTTAGGGTATTTGTTGGATCCATTACAGGTGATGTCGTAAATAAATAAACGCTATCCAAGTGACAATAAGTACCTGGGTATGGAAAAATAGATCTTTACAAAATAAGACTGTTTCAACAATATTTAATTAGAATCGCTGGCGGTCAGTTTTATTTGTGGAGTAAACCGCAGAGCCCGGAGAAAACCACCCATCTGTCGCAAGTCACTGACACACTTTATCCGATAATGTTGTACACCTCACAACGTTCGAGATTCGAACTCACAACATCAGACTGAGAAACGTTAAAATGTGTAAACTTGAAGGAGATACATTCTGCAGTGTGATGCCGAATGTATCTCCCTACAAATTGTCAAAATCCCGCAACCAAAAAGGCATCCACAAAAAATCGGTGTTTCTTGTCAGTTGGGGTATAAGATCGTTATTTATAAACCTACCAGTGATCACTGAGATTGTTCTACTCGTCAGCAATCAGACTATGCTGAAGTGATTCATGGTGGTAAAATTATATCGATGGTCATGGGTAGACAAGTACATAAGTGGTGTTATCCCAGTTACTAACTGCACAGCATCTTGTTGCTATTGTTGAAGACGCTCTGTTTGAATACTTATACAGGTATTTCACGCTGTGTACACATATCAATATCGTATTCGACGTCAAATAGTATACGTGGTATGAATTTTTGTAAACAGTGTTAGTGTTTATGACTGGAATGTGTGTTTGTTTGTTTGATTGTATTTGACGCTACTTTCAAAAACATTTCAGTTTTATCGTGACGGTCACTGTTATTGGTGGAGGAATCCAGAGGACCAGATGAAACCCACTGACCTGTCGCAAGTCACTGACAAACTTTATAACTTTATCACATAATGTACACCTCGCCCTGATTGACATTCGAACTTACAAATTTAGTGGTGATAGGACCTGATTCCACAGGTAGTAGTTGTAAACGAGCTAAAATACGATCACTGCAACCACGGTCCCTCAAAACAAGACTGAGAAACGCTAAAATGTGTAAGCTTGATGCAAACCTTCTGCAGGGTGATGCAGATTGGATTTCCCTACTCATTGTCAAAATGCACCCACAAAAACATTATTTTGAGATCGGGTATACAATCGTTATTTATGAGTCTACCAGTGATCATTGAGATTGTTCTACTCCTCGGAACTCAGGCTATGCCTAAGTGATTCATGATGATACGTTATGTTAGAATACTTATACAAGTATTTCACCCTTTGCATACATATCAATATTGTATTCGACGTCAGATAGTATACGTGGTCTGACTTTTGTAATCAGTGCTAGTGTTTATGACTGTGGAGATGTCATTATCGTCCACTAAGGTATGTAATGGTACATCATTTACGACGTTTATGAAAATGTACACTATAAATACTTTCATGTATATAATTTTAGGAAGAATTTACATTCCAAAAAATATAAATTTAAGGAATTCTTATGTAAATGTACATATATAAACAATTAAAACTTGCAAAAATATGCTTAACATATAGAGTAGTCTTCTCCACGATGATTTCAACGCTATATCGTGTTCAACACACATATATTAATATTTTTCACCATGATTTCCACGCTATATCGTGGTAAAAATATATTTATCTTCTTCACGAAGATTTCCACGATATATCGTGATAAAATACACATATTGAATGCAATGACAATATGTAATCCTTCCCACGATGAAACCACCACGCATGAAAAATATCAGTTTACCTGTGTGATTGATAACGGTCGTGGAAAGGATTAAATTTGTAAATCAATCCACACTGTACCAACTGTACATTCTCCAACTTACAATACATTGACATAGACGTACTATTGAAGTATAATATAGATAAGAAGTATGTTCTTACAATCTTGATGATCTCGAAAACTGCTTCGTACAGCACATTATATATTGTCTAGTAATTCAGCAAAAATAATGTATTTAAAGCACCTTCGATGGCAGCGTGCGATACGAAATACAATTCGTATGAATTAAACCCAATTAAACCAAAAAATCCCTAACCATAGCAATTGTTAAGCGGACAATAAACACAGTTCCTGATCATATATTCATAGCGAGTTCATGACCAATATGCATTCATGCATATCACAAGGATTATTGCTATTCAGAATGAAACTGTAAGCCATAGCGTTATGTTAATAATGTCCTTTCACACACTGTCAGGATTATATAATACAACATGATTGGTGATATATGGATGTAATTTTAAAACATACTGTTGCTCATCTCTATGTTAGTATGATTGTTATTACATGGAGGTAATTTTATAACGTAGCGTTCCACATCTCTATGTTAGGAACTTATCGATGTTCATTTAATATGCATAGCAACTTTAAATATATATGACTGATGTTACATGAAGGTAATTTTATAACATACTGTTCCACATCTCTATGTTATGAACTTATCAATGCTGATTTAATATGCCTAGCAACTTTAAATGGCTATCTTTCATAAAACGACGACGATATTCATGTTCAACACTTGTTATTGTGTTTTTGTTATACTTCCTCATCATATGTATCCTCCTAAATCTACAAGTAAGACTAGTTTCTGTAGAGCACGACAATACACAGGCTATGCATGAAGGGAAGAAAGAAGCCAATACGGATATAAAATATATATACGAGCCATCTAGCGTCTGTAATGGATTGGTTCAACACCAGCCACATACACTGTTGATTTTAGTCAAATCGGATATAGCTAATATAGCTAAAAGATTGGCGATTCGTGCTACATTGGGCAGCATAGATATCCCTGAAATCAGGGTAATATTCACACTTGGAACATCGAAAGATATTCAAGGATTCATAATAAATGAAATACAACTCTATGATGACATCTTACAAGGTGGCTTTCCCGATACGTATGCCAACAACATTTACAAGACAGTTATGACTTATCAGTGGATAGTGGACAAATGTGTTAATACATCATTCTATTTCTTTGTAGACGATGATTTCTTCGTCAATGTTAATTTAATTCATCAATATCTGAAAGACCATTCAAGCCAAGTTAACACATATATGTACACTGGCAAATTAATTACATATAATAGGCCCGTTAGGGAGAGAAACTCTAAATGGTTTATATCTGTTGATGATTACCCGTATGAGTATTACCCTCCATACTTAGCAGGGGGATCAGTTATAACGTCTGTTAATGTTGCCAAATTGTTTAGAGAAACGTTCCCCTATGCAAGGTATATATTTATAGATGATAGTTATCTAGGCATTGTGGCTAATGCTTGTTTTTCTATTTCTATTGACTATGCGGCCGTTGAACCGAGACGACTTAAGTTCATGTTTTCATCTCATGGTTATGGTAATCACGTTCATCTACCTAGAGTATGGAACACCTGGTTAAAACATAATATACATAAATTGTGATACAGACAATGTTAATTAGAGTATGGAATACCTGGTTAAAACATAATTAACCTAAATTTAATATTGAGGTTTTTTTCTTGTGTAACATACATTGTGTTCATTAGATTACATTCTGCATTTAAATAAAGTGCATTGTTTTAAGACTAATTTATGCTTCTCAGATGTCTTATATTAAAATACCAAACACGTAAACATGATTTAATCAAGGAAGGGCTGCATGACATTGTAAACTTCTAATAGTTATGAGCATGAGTGAGTTCTTCTTCTTCTTCTTCTTCCTCCAAACGCAGTATATTCAAGGCTGAGAGTAATTACTCCATGTATGTCCATACTATACATTTAAAATCAAAATTGTATTTACAGCTAAAAACAGGGTGGAACACTATTGGCATCAGGGACTTCAAGCAAAGGGTAATGGACCATATCCCTGCATGAAACTGACCAAATGTACTGGCCTGACGTAATGCTGTTCTAGGTGTTGATGGTACGAGCAAATAGTGAACAGAAATATGTATATATATGTCCGTGTATATATAGTTCTGAAGGATGCAATCCCTCTAGTTCTGCAATCAAATTGTGTATGCAGATGTTCTGCACGGATTTCAACTAAATTATATATGATCTTATACATCTGAGCAGTTGGTGTCTCTTTGCGCCTTCTCCCAAGAGGTTATCATGACTTATCACCGGGTTTATAACTAGATTAACACAACGGGTGTCATTAGTGGAGCAGGAACTGTGTATTCTTCCTGAGTTCACCCCCGGTTTTAAGTGGGGTTCGTCTTGCTCGATCTTTTGTTTGATATGTATGTTTTGTATATCGTTCTTCGTTCTTTTGTGCTTTCCTTTTGACAATTGTGTTGTCTGTTGTTCTTCGATATACGGATTCCGATTACACATTTGGTATTATCAAACTCTTTTTAAGTTGGAAAGCATAGATGTAACCACCCCAGGTTCTTTGTCGTTAAAGGTATTAGGACAAATTGCGCAGCTCTCCGTTGAGGTTTCGTTGTATGGGTCCAATACAACAATGTATATCATACAACGAGCTACATTGATATTCATCTGATTTAATTGATGTATATAATATTGAGGGGCGTTTTGGGAATGATATGATTTACGCAACGAGACTAGTGATTAATTTTTGCAAAGTGGTGACAGGAGTCAGTGTTCATTGACAAGTAGGCGTGGTGGTACCATAAAGCGCATTTATCACACGCTACGCATTTTTGATTCCGTCGAACTGGTTTATTACAAACCTAAAACGGATGTCTAATATTATTCTCTGGGTTTAATTCGAAATAACAACCCATGAGGGTTTTACTGTCGAAGTAGAATTGAGGTGGGTATTGGTTACTGGCACAAATTCACTAATTGTATCCATATTTTTGCTGATTTACTTGGTTTGATGATACATATGCAGATTATCTGAACCATGAGTCTTGTAGATGTAAATTTCAACTGCATGGATCACAATAAACTCTTCATGTTTAGCGCCATCAGAAATATACAATAAAGCCGGTAGTACAAATATCAAAATAAAAAAAATACTTATTATTACGGATATAAGATATGTATGCTTTGATCGACTGCTCTTTTAAGGGTAAATACTCAGTAAGAGTCATGACTGATGAGATATATAGACGTACAATCTGTAAAACTTCGGAAACACGTGTAAACTTACAACCTTATTTGACCACGTGTGACATTCTTAACAATGCGATTCGTGAATTAGTTGTAGTATTTATTATATATATAGCAATGTTTCGATTCATATTAAATATCAAATGAGGTTTAGTGCACTATATTACGTGCGTAGCTTATTGATATACTACAATGTACATCGCTAAAATAATCGCTACCTACGCCGAATCCAGATAGGCATACCGTTTCAAGTGAATGAGTAGGTGATTATTGTCTAATGACAATTCAGCAAATATTCAGCAATATTATGGTGAGAACAAGTTGATTGAAAATGTGATGATAACGAGATCCGTTTTGTACTAGACCAAGACGCTGATTTTAATTTTTAAATGCAAGTTCATTGACACAACATTCCGGGGTAGACATGTCGATCCACTCGGACACATTATTCTGATCCCGAGCCAATCAGTATTTCTTCTTAGCGCTGCGTGCTCAGCGGATTAGCAACAATATCAATGTAATAGTTATTGGTTTGATCCGACTAGTGCTCGAACCCACGATCTACCGCATACGTGTCAAGCACGCTAACCATTACGCCACCGTTGCGGTTCATAAAGTGTCGATAGAGATAAATTGTGAAGGGTAAATATAACGGTAAGCATATGTTTATTAAAATTGATAAATACAGATTATGTTTGAGCATTTCTGTTATCGATGTTTATCCTGTACCTATTCAGTTTGAGTAGTAAAAATGCATTGGTCAAATGTTGGTTTTTTACGGTCTCTGAAAAAGACATAATTGTGCTGGTACCTGATTCATGTTGAGCTACGATAATAAACGGTAACAGTACAAGAACTGACTTCACACCGTATAAACCTTACAACGACGCTCGTTTCTGCTATTTTTAGACAATTTAATAGTTTCTGTTTGCACTTTGACATTGCTGAATGCACTGTCGGGAAATATAAAATAAATTTGCGCTCGCTGTGAACCAGGACAGAAAAACTCGCAAAGTGATAGCTTTCCTACCTGCTTTAAAGCTCTTGCAAATAAATATATATTTTTCGACGATGTATATTGTCTATATAAAGTTGACATGAGTTACGAGTAGCGTTATAGTTCACCATGTGTTAGGAATAGAGTTATATCTCATCATGAATTATTGTAGCATAGAA
>MJUT01054289.1:12720-32640 GCA_002080005.1 Gigantidas platifrons | reverse complement strand
TCCTGACATTTTTGTCATTCAAAATATTAAACATTCATCATAAATTTGCCTGATATTTATCGGATAATTAATTAGGCATTGTGAATATTGAAAATAATATCATGAGTTCCGAACAACACTGTGTGCTTTAGAACTTTATAATTAGTGTTAGCGGATGCTCACCCAATAGGAATCATTCTGTCCGTCCACACTTTCTGTCGTACAATAACTCATGATCCTATGATCTTTCAAAAAATGTTTGCATATATATTCTATGTTGATCAGATTAATGTACTTGTAGTTTCCAAATAGAAAAACAATATACTTATGCCCAACATTTCTTTTTGCAGCATAAAAAGCACCCAGAATTCAACCACACAAGATGGGTTCTGGAAGCAAAGCAAAAATCGCTGAAATTAATGAGCAAGGGAAATAAACCCAACTGAGCTGTATCCTTCACGTCAGAAGAAGTCGATATACTTAGGGAAAAGGAAATCATTGGAATTCGTAAGCATTACAGATTTGATTTGATTTGATTTTTGGTGTTTAATGCTACTTTCAGCAATGTTTTAGCAATATCATGGCGACCAGTTTTAGTGGTGGAAGAAGCCGAAGTACTCGTAGAGAACCACATACCATGGGCAAGCAACTGGTAAACTTCATGACTTGCGGATGGGAGTCGAGTGCACCTGTTTGTAATTTACAAAGCCGGGCGTGAACCCACGTCGTATTGGTGATAGGCTTGTATGAGTTGTATGGTAATCGAACTACCTAACTAATCAAACTACCTAACTCATTGAGCCACCCGGGCCCTAAGTATTAAAGAATAAATCCAAATGATTTGGAACAGTTACAAAATGCTGGTGAGCCCACATTAAGTTGATCATTACTTCTTTGGACTTTTTGTTGCCAAAAATTGGGGCGAGAGATTAAAAAAAATCCTAAATTCGAAAATTGTATGTGACAGCCCGAGCCGCATGCATATTTTTCTTAAAATGCTGGTTTTTCAACTTATTTTTTTGAGCGGACAAACAGTTAAAATTTTGACAATTATTGTTCAAAATTAAGGCATTTTTATAAAATGAAGCGAGCAAATTATACATTTTTTGGAGGAAAGGAGTATCTTCAACGTGGACTCTAAGTCATTTCTAACAATAATTGACTCTTAATATTTATAATTCAGATAATCTGCAGTTTGTTTGATTCAGTAAAGATGTTTTATTGTTTTGTCATGAATGTGCTTTTAATGAGTCATGCAATGCCTCAAAAACTTGTCAATTGATGAAAATCACATGTTTTTATATTGGCCTATATAGTCAACATCACATTGGACTGGTTAATTAATAAAGGTATCATTACGTGATGTTTTTCATAATGGCCTAGTTATAGGCCCTCGGTCTGCTGTATTGGCCGTCGGCTGCGCCTCAGGCCAATACAGCAGGCCTCGGACCTATAACTAGGCCAATATGAAAAGCAACACGTAATAATACTATGGTATAAATAATAACCCTCGATACCTTTTTATTGTTGGTCATATAAACCTATTATCTAATTATTTTTACCTAGGTTTAACTATAGGCTTAGGACTAGAGTTAGGAATTGGGTTTACTATTAGGGTTAGGGTTAGAGTTAGGGTTAGTGCTAGTGTTATGGTTAGACTTAGGATTAGGACGTGGTTATGCAATCGGCTCTCCATAGGATATCTCAAAAACTCCTTCTATGCTACAAATTAGAAATAGAGTAACGGTTCATCATGAGTTATCAAGAGAGTTATGGGTATTCATGAGTTAGGAGTAGAGAGTTATTGCTCAATATGTGTTAGATATATAATTATGGCTCATCATAAATTAAGGGCAGTTTAAGGGCTCATATTGTGTTAGAGATATAATTTTGGCGCATCATGCATTATGAATACACCTTTGGTTGGTTATAAGTTAGGAGTAACGCTCTGGAATATCATGAGTATTGGATACACTGTGGTTCCTCAAACTGAACTACAGCTGTGTGCACATTTAATCTATCTGCTATAACCAGACGTCTTCAGTTTCATCAGTATAAATTATAAAGCTGAATTCGTATCTAGGCTGAAATCATATGGTGCATAAAAAGATTGAAGATATCACAGGAGATATCAGAAGTCGTAAGTATCAAAGGGGGCGACAAGACAATGACCAAAAGATAAAGGACAAACACTGATCTACACAGCACAACACACATAGAAAACCTAAGATTGAGTATGACAAACTCGTCGTGAAAACCAGATTTACTGATATGTTTCCTCTTAATCTGAAATTGACCTAGTTCGGGTGTGTTGCTACAAACCAGACCTAATGAAAAAACTTATGGTGTTAGTAAGTTTGGTTCGTCTAGACAAAACCTCCATCAAAATAAATCAAATTGTAAGACTGCATTTGAATCCAGAACAAATGGCTCCTAGAAGGATTGTTTGATAGAGGATTACTGCTAAGAATGGAGCTACTGAACCGAGGGTTCATCTTGGTTAATTTGAAATCATCACTTCGAATGTTGTGCGTACGCCACCATGACCTGTTTTACCGCTATGGAATATCTGTGTCATAAATTACCACGGATATGTTCCACTTGTCGCAAACACTTATCGGTTCTTTCCTCATTCATGTCTTATTATTGCTTTTGTAACTATGTTAACACGACGGGTGTCACTAGCGGAGCAGGACCTGCTTACCCATCACGGGTACTTGAGGTTACCCCCGATTTTTAGTGGGGTTCGTGTTGCTCGATCTTCAGCTTTAAATGTATGCTTATTGTAGATCGTTGTTTGTCCTTTTGGCCAGTGTGGTGTCTGTTCTTCTTGGATATACGTATTCTGATTACCCCTTTGGTAAACTCAAACTCTTCTTTTGTTAAGCTTTATTGATGGAGGAAACCGGAGTACCTGGAGAAAACCACTGACAAATTGCAAGTTATTGACAAGCTTTATCTCGTAGTGTTGTATTGAGTACACCTAGCCATGAGCCGGATTCAAATTCACAAGCTTAGTGTTGATAGTCACTGAAAATCTGATTTTGTCTGTTTGTTGATTTATAAGTTTTGATTTTCCCTTTGGGAGATTGCTCGGTATTCGGTAATTTTGTATTACCCTTATTTAACTCGTACCAGAAAATACAAAGATGAAAATAATTTGGTTAAGTTATGTCAGGTCTGCAAAAACGAAGGGTAATCTGCTAGGCGGACAACTGTTCCCAAGGTAACTGGACAGGCTGGCAGTTTGACTTATTAAAGTCAACTTTTGGATCGGTGAGGTCTGCAACCATCTATAAATAAAAGACTGAACGAATCCACATGATGGTGAATGTGATAAGCATATTATTGGTGGTGCATAGTTTTGTCCATGAAATTTCGACTTCTAATAAAAGGACCTTCTTAAAAGAGGTTCAATTCATATGAAAGTATATATTGCAAGACAAGAAAAACATGACCTTATATTGCAGGTGACTGCCTAATAGAGGTGACCGCATGGGCAGGTTTGACTGTATATTGAATTACGGCATTGTTAATTGCACGAAAAAAATATTCTGTATTTTAGCTGCCGTGTTAGTTTAGTTTAGTTTGATATTATTTTATTGCAAACGAAACTGCAATGGGGTCGGACAAAATGTTATCACAACTCATGGACTGTCCTCTCTCTACCAATAATACACATATAATAAGTGTTTTCAAAAATAGCACATATACAAAAATAGATAATATTTAACACAATTTGTGAAACATGGGAAATAAGTTGATATTGATGTAGACCAGATGACAGACCACCGATTACAATCTTTTCGTTTGTCTAATATATGCTCGAACTTTGTTGAAGATCATATAATTGCTATTTATATATGTTTCATCGTTTCCAAAGAGTAATGTTTCTATATTTTACCTGACTTGTTTATCACATGTGAGCTATTCATAAACTGTGAGCTATATTATCTTGATTCATAAATAGACATTGAAGGTGGCGATAAACACAATAAATCAATCAAATCAATCACATATAGACATAGGCATGTTTATTTGTAAGAAAAGTCGTCTTGATATTACAGGCTGCAACTTGTATCATGAATCATGTATATTCTCTGCTCGTGTGATTTTCTGTACTGGATACATCACCTATTATTTAATTGTGCGTCTACAGTCTACAAGTAGTGTGTATGTTGTTTACAGGATAATAAATGGTATACGTCAAACATTCAAGTATATATCAAGAATTCAACGATGATTCAGCTACAATGGAGTGTATTTAAGCAGTATTTAACACCACGAAAAACATGCACACTTCTCAAATGTATATTCTGTAGAAAGTATAATTTAGTGTATGCAGTGATTATGTGTTTTATCATAATATCACATGTTCAAAGTAAACACAATAAACAACGGTGAAAAGTTGAAAACAGCACAGAAGAGCAATTTGAATGTGATAGATGCTTTTCTCTTGATTTTGAAGTTCTCATGCAGAATCGTTTAATTTGTAAACAATATCAACAATGGAACGAAGTAAATACATTGATTTTGATATTCACTGTTCATTCAATTTTTTTCGCAAGGAAAGTGATTCGAGAAACATGGCTGACTCCTTCATATAACAATACAAGACACGTTAGACATGCTTTTCTGATTGGTACATCTGATGATGAGATTCTTACAAGTCAAGTGAAACAGGAACATGCTGATTTCGGTGACATTATTCAATTTAGTTTCTACGAATCATACAGGAATTTAACGCTGAAGACATTGATGGGTTTTAAGTGGGCAACTGAATTTTGTAGTAACGCACATTTTATTATAAAAACTGATGATGATGATGATGTTTATGTTAATATAAATGGACTACTTAGAACAATGTTGACACATGGAAGTTCATTAAAGTCATCTGTAGCTGGGATATGTGAAATGGGCTCACTGCGAGACACGAACCCTTCCTCAAAATGGTTTGTATCTCCCACAGAATACCCTTACCGTCGTTATCATGGGATATGTCATGGCTTTGGGTACATCACTAGTATAAATACGTTACACAATATATTAAAGGTGTATGTCAATATACCATACATCCATTTGGAAGATGTATATATAGGATTTTGTATGAAAAAACTAGGCTATAAATTGGTAAATATCGGAGGTTTCTTTCGTGAGGAAGACATAGAATACTCATCATGCAATTTAAAACATCCTAAATGTGTACTGGGTCACCATGACCGTTTGCAGCAAATGAGCGTTGTTTGGAATACACCGTGTGATAATGGTTTGACAAGGAGGCAGTTGATATTTAACTTAATAATGAATGCTATTCCGAAATTGACTGTTGGTCAAGTACTGGGAGTCTTTGTGTAGATGATTAAGACAACACAAAGTATATTTAACTTAATAATAATGATTACTATTGAGATATTTACATGTAGGTCAAACATTGTGAGTCTTTGTGTACATGATTTAACAGCAAATATCGAACTATATATTTGCATTGTGTAGTTATTCAAGTTTAAGTATACAGCCCGACAAAAGTTAAGCACCACCTGACTTGTTTCAATAATATATTTTCTAATAATGAACTTATTTCAAATCGGTTTGCTGTTTTCGTTTCCTGTACACAGATACTTACTTACCTGTAAAGCAGGTTATTGATCCATGTTTATGTATGTGTATATGACAGGATGTGCAAAGTGCCACGTGTACTTTTTAACATTTGTGTTTGCGAACGAAAGCTGATTTTTTTTGTAGAGTTTTAAGTTTCATTTTCTATTGGTTTGGTATGGTGCGGCGAAAATTAACCATACTAGAAAGGTGGCAAGCTGCTGGCATGCATAACGGTGGTTTTAGCCATAGAAGAGTGGCAGACCACTTTAGGGTTAACCATTTCATCATTGTGCGACTGATGAAGCGTTTTCGTCAAACGGGGAATGTTACTGACCGTCAACGTGCAGGTAGACCTCGCAAATCTACGTGGAGAAAGGACAGGCTCATATCCAGATGGGCTCGGAAACGGTCGTTCAGTACAGCTGGTGCACTTCGTGGGAATTTAGCGTTCGGAGGCCACATTAGCACACGCACTGTAATCATACGCCTCCAATCTCAGTGAATGCGAGCGCGACGACCCATAAAACGTCCACAGTTGACATTACATCATCGCCATGCTCGATTTGACTGGTCACATGATCATTTGGGGTGGACTATTTGCACATGGAGACGGGTCCGTTTTTTGCTACGCCCTACCGACGGTCGTACTAGGGTTTGGCGCCAACGAAACACTTCATTTCAGGACAACCACATTTTGGGCACAACTGCTTTCGGGGCTGGGGGTGTAACTGTCTGGGGTTGTTTTTCCTTTGACTGTAAGTTGCACTTGTACGTTCTTGATGGTAATCTGACAGGCCAAAAATACCGTGACAATGTTATCGCTCAACGCGTAGTCCCCCATTTCGACAACGCTAGGCCACATAGAGCCCGAATTGTACAACATTTTTTACAGCAAGAGCCTGTTCAGACAATTCCAAGGCCTGCGATGTCGCCAGACATGAACCCTATAGAGCATGCATGGAGCTTGAAATATTAACCAACGCAATCGAAAATGTCAAAATATTGACGAATTAAGAACTGCTATCTTACAGGAGTGGCAACAGTTCCCCCAAGAACGGATTATGCGTCTTTTGCTAAGCATGACGAGGCGTGTCACAGAAATTCACAATAAACTAGGTCGATATACTCGTTATTGATTTTCATGCCATACACATACCCACAATAGATGCATTTAAAAGTTCTTCAAATCTGAAGACTCTGCATTTTAATGCAATGTTAAAAACTTCCATCAAAAACAAACTGGTTTTAAGTTTTTCCAGCGCCTGTTTTGGATACCATTTTTGCTACGTCATAGTCACGTCTTTCAGGATAATACATACTTCGTAGATTGGTAATTTTAGAGCCCTTGGTGTAGTATATTAAGAAGTGTAAGAAAAACGGTGATATCTATTTTATTGTTTTAACAGTATTGATGTAAAAAATATATCGATAAAAATATAGGGTGGTGCTTAACTTTAGTCGGAGTATAAATTAGAGCGGTTTCTGTGTATATTCTCTCACTGATTATCATACGTCATATGAATAGAGCTATCACTCATCATGGAGTAGCAAGAGAGCACCCAACGCATATTGAGTTAGGACTAGAGTTATTATTCATTATGACTCACTGTTCCTTCATATCTTGCAGCAAGAAAAGTGATTCGAGAAACATGGCTGACTCCTTCACATAACAATACATGACAAGTGAAGTCAAGTGAAACAGGATACAATGGATATTTAACATAATAATGAATAGTATCCAGAAATGTACTATTTGTCAATCACTAAGGATGTACAATATCATAAGTGATCTTCCTCAGCGGTGATAAAATCACGCATACACCTTGCCAAAAGTTAAGGAACACCTATATCATTTTGCTGATATTTTTTATTTTAAAATTAAATTTGTTGTTTTTTTGGTTACCATATTATTCTTTCATCTATTCTTAATCGACAGGTAATGTTTCACCTAGCGATTAAATTTTCTTTATGTATGAAAAACCGCCTTTTCTATGCAGCCAATAAGATTTCGCCTTGCAAGTTTCGTGCAATTAAACGTAACGTGATTCTCGTGCTGTTGCTGTCGATGTGTGCCATTCATTTTCACATTTTGATGATTCCCAGACGTAAGATAATACTTGAACAGAAATGGCAAGTCATTGGAATGCGAAATACTGGATTGATTCTACGCAGAATTGCCGATCAGTTTAGGTGTCACACAGTGTTATATCCAGGCTTTTGAAGCGACATAGAGAAGCAAGGACCGTTTAAGAACGTAATCGTTCTGGTAGGCCACGAAAAATTTACCCAGAGATGACAGAGCACTATCGCAATCAGCTTGTCGTCGTCCATTTTCGACTGCACGTCGATTACGCGACAACTGAGCGATTTATGTGAGTGTACGAACTATTAGCCGCCGACTCAATTGCACACGTCTAAAAGCCCAAAGACCAATCAAAAGATATTTTTTGACTCGAAGACATCGTCATGCTCGACACCAGTGGTCACGTGACCATCGTAAATTGAATTTGAGGCAATGGTGTAGAGTTCATTGGTCAGACGACAGTAGGTTCCATGTACACCATGTTGTTGGCCGCATGCGGTCTTGGCGACCCAAGAATACGGCACAAAGGGAACAACACATCTTATGGACAACAACTTGTGGTGGCGTAGGTGTCACTCTGTAGAGATGTTTTTCTTTCAACTGCAAGATGGACCCCTACATTCTAAACGGTACCATGCCAGGTAAAAAATATCGCGACAACATCACCCTCGATATCGTTGTGCCTCATTTTGACAAGCATCGTCTTCCAACAAGACCGCTATTCATGTACGATAATGCTAGACCACACAGGGCACGGATCGTTAGTAATTATTTGCGCCAGGAGTCAATTGAAAGTATTCCATGGCCAGCAATGTCACGGATATGAACCCTATTGAACATTTATGGGATGATATTGGACGGAAAATCAATGATCGGGTTCCAGCATATCAGAATTTACATTGTCCAGGAATGGCAAGGTATACCCTTGATAAATTTACGCTACCTTGTTCAAAGCATGAGACGACATGTTGACGAACTTTTCCGGAAGCGTGGAATTTACACGCGTTACTGACCACTCTTTTATTGAAATGTAGTCTTAAATTGTCGATTTCGAGTTCTAAAAATGATTTGTTGTAAACATGTAAACAATTGTGTTACAAATACCAGATTTAGGTGAAACTTTTTTCGAGTTTTACACACATTTTCCCCTTGAGTATTTCTCTTCTAAACAAGCTTTAAAATATCTAAATATATAATTCGTACCTATAATGCATTTACTTGTTTAATAAAATCATAAACCCAATTAATTTAATGGATGTTTTGGTTATTTGTTATTCCTTGAACAAATATTATTTAAAAATAATCCTTGTGTTGCTTAGCTTTTGGCGAGGTGTATATAATCATTATCAACCAGACAACTAGTTCGCATTGCTGTTCCCATATGGATATGGTTCAAACGCATATTAATGAAGCGCTTGAAGATGCCAAAAAGGTAATCATAATTCGTAAATCGAGGATAGACAGACAGCACAATGGCTAAGCGAAAAAATACAAAATCACAAACTACGATTTCCAAAACACTACACAGACACTTAAAGATCGAGCAACACGAACCAAACTAAAATCCAAAAGGTGAGCTTAGGTGTTCCCGAAGCGTAAGCAGTTCCTTATTTTCTAGTTGCTACCGTCATGTTTCATCCGCGGTGATATTCTATGACTGCGTTGAGGACCGGGAAGTGCTTAGGACAAGTGGAAGTATCCGTGGTCATTGGCAACACAGATATTTCGCATTTGATTTTTTTTATTTTGTGCTTCATTGATTAGCTTTGTCGTACAATACAGGTTTAGCGATAATGTTCATCCGATTTATAGGGAACCCTGATGTCTACCACAAACGGGCAGAGAAAAAGCTCCATTCAAACCCATTGGAACGACGCTTGTTGAATATATTGCGGTACTTTCAATCTTCGCGCCAGTCTATCTAATCGGTTGTGACTTTCGTAGGCATCAATAGTTTTTGCCTTTTTCACCCTCACAACCGATCTTACCTTTGTTAAGTCTTCAATTTTCTCGTCATCCGTGCTGAGCTCAGAATTCCCCCAGAGGGGTGGTATGTCATAGCCACCACCAATATTCCGAGACTCCTAGCGTAGTGCAGAGGTGAGACTATGTAATAATTTGAAAAGGATCCGGTAATTGATAAGCACTGCGGGTGAGTTGATTAGATGGTGCTTGAACTCATATGGCGGGTGTCGTCAGTCCAGTGCAATACTCAAACACTGGAACTGAACAAATTGACCGTTAGGGCACTATGTCGTTTTCGTTGACATAATTGCACAGACACCTTCTCCATTCCAAAAATCCTATGTGCTAGGGCATCTGAGCTTAAATGCTGAATTTCCGCCCTTCCATGGGGTATGTCCGCAGTACGAACCATCTTTCGGCATATGATGTCTAGAGGCAAACTGCTTGGTCGATCTTGAATGTTGAAGACGGAGGGCGAAAAATGGAGACCCTATTCCCTTACCATGCATATTCCCGGCTATGAATTGACCTAAATCTCTGTGGTGGGCGAACTGTTGGTTCCATCACTGCATGAAAATAAACCTTTTGTTCGCCTTTTTATGTTCACAAAGGTTAAGCAAAAGATCATCACCACAGTGAATATTTAGTTAGTTTTTGAGGACTCAAAGGTCATCTTTCACCTTTCAATTTACAGAAATTTTATCTTTGGTTATTGTGGAAAGATGAAGAAATATCGTCTGTCACCTTTTGCAACAGGTCAAAAGGTTAAGAAACATTGTCTTGCATCTTTTTTTCTTGTGGAAAATATATGAAATGTCATCTTCCGTCTTGTTTGTATATTGAAGGGTTAAGACATATCACCTTACAACTTTTGTTCTTGTGGAAAGAATATGGAATGTCATCTTGCACCTTTTGCTGTGTGAAGAAAGGTTAATAAATACTGCCTTTCAACTTTTGTTAGGGGCCCGGGTGGCTCAATGAATTAGGTCGCTGGATCTGACAACTCATACAAGTCTATCACCAATATGGCGTGGGTTCGCGCCTGGCTTTGTAAATTACAAAAAGGGTGCACTCGACTAGCAACCGCAAGTGATAATGTTTTCCAGTTGCTTTCCCATGGTCGGTGTTTCTCTCCGGGTACTCCGGCTTCCTCCACCACTAAAACTGGTCGCCATGATATAGTTGAAATATTGTTGAAAGTGGCATGAAACACCAACAATCAATCAATCAACTTTTGTTCTTGTGGAAAGAATATGAAATTTTGCCTTGTGCGTTTTGTTACTTATGGACAGATTTTCATGAAACATCTAAATGCTTTTGCTTATTTTGCCTCAAATGGTCAAATGTACCTTTTCTGAATAAGAGCTGTCCAAAGTAATCTCACTAATAACATTTAAAAAATAGCACAAAGAGTATTCCATTCAAATATACATAAGAAAGTGGGCGACCGTTTTTTTTTTAGACCCATAGCAACAGAAAACAATTATTGGAAATGATCACGACATCCCAGAGGTAAACTTATATGAAATATCCTTACGGGTTTCTCATAATAATATTATAACAATAATAAAGAACGACAACACAACATTTTATAATGCTAATGTATTGATTTCTGTATTTCCTTACGGCTAAGATATATACAATGTATGTACGCAAAGGTATATTAGAATATTAAATCTGCCTACAGGTAAACATTACACAACTGCAAAATGACACCCTTCTCTAAATAAAAAAGCACTCGGAGAGTATTGTTGAAGTAAGACATGTCCCCTACCGGTGTAACATACTCATTTTCCCCCATACTCATTTTTCCGGGGGGAGGATGAGTCTATACTCAGTTTTCCACCCGTAAAATTAGTATATACTGAGATTTCCCCCCGGAAAAATGAGTATATACTGAATTCTCCCCCCGGAAAACCAAGTATGTGTTAACACATACTCATTTTCCCACCATACTAGTTTTCCCCCTCTCCTATTTTAATAGGGGTTTTCTTGTGTACACTTCTATACATGTATATGGTGGAAGACATAATAGCTAAATGTGGACGAAAGAGGGTATCAACAATGATGATAGTAATAACTAAGGCAAGCATGAACATGAAATGAGAACGGATAAGGAGGTAGGAGCAAAGGATGGGAAAACACTTTTGAGTGATAAAGCGATCTTCCTTAGTACAAGTGAGAAAATCTCAAGTTTGCTAAGTGCTGGAAGGCACAACTCACAGGTGTGAGGAAGAGGGCAGGAAGGAAGGAATATAAAGAGAAAGATAGATGGGACGGAGTGAGAATGGTAAAAAGATGATGGAGAGGAAGGAGAGATAGAGGTATACAATAAGGAGGATGACGGGGAGGAATTAGGGAGGGAGTCAATATGGAAAAGGATGGAGATAGTTAGGGGTATAATGATGAGGAAGTAGTGAAACAGGTAGTGAAGAGGAAATTTGAAGGAAGAGGATAGAAAGGACGAAGTGACAAAGGTAAACGAAGAGGAGAGAAGTAGTGAGGAGGAGGAAATAAGGAGGAGGTGATGAGGACGGAGGACAAATGTATACGAAGAAGGTAATTAGGAAGAGGATGGACAAGAAGGAGGGAGAAAGGCAATGAGGAAGAGTTAATAAGGAGGATGGAGATGGAAGAAAGACAGAGGTAATGAGGTGGATGATAATATTACAGGAAAGATAAGAGGTAATGAGGTGGCGAATTGAGAGGAATGAAGGATGGAGAGGTGGTGAGGAATATTGAGAGGAATGGGGAGAGAGGTAATGAGGAGGATGACTGAGAGGAAGGAGGAAGAGAGGTAGTGAGGAGGATGGATATGAATGAGGGATAGAAGTAGTGAGGAGGAGAATTGAGAGGACGAAAGGAGAGCGGTAGTGAGGAGGATGACTGAGAGGAAGGAGGGAGAGAGTCAGTGAGGAGAAGGATGGAGAAAGAGAGAGAGGGGTACTGAGGAGGAGGAGGGAGAGAGGAAGTGGATGGAAAGGAATGAGGGAGAAGTAGTGAGGAGGATTGATAGAAAGGAGGCAGATAGGTAGTGAGGAGGAGGATGGAGAGGAAGGAGGCGGAGAGGTAATTATGAAGAGGATGGAGGAGGGAGAAAGGCAGTGAGGAAGAGTTAATAAGGAGGATGGAGACGGAATAAAGACAGGGGTATTGAGGTGGATGATAATATTACAGGAAAGAGAAGAGAGGTAATGAGGTGGCGGATTGAGAGGAATGAAGGATAAAGAGTTGGTGAGGAAGATTGAGAGGAAGGAGGGAGACAGGTAATGAGGAGGATATCTTAGAGGAAGGAGGGAGAGAGGTAGTTAGGAGGATGGATATGAATGAGGTAGAGGAAGCATGGAGATAAGTAGTGAGGAGGAGGATTGAGAGGAAAGAAGGAGAGCGGTAGTGAGGAGGACGACTGAGAGGAAGGAGGGAGAGAGCCGGTGAGGAGAAGGATGGAGAAGAAGGAGAGAGAAAGAGAGGTAGTGAGTAGGACGACTACTTTATTAAATTTTCCCCGACAATTCCTTCAGTGGCTCTTGAATATCGATCAATCAGAATGTTCAAAGTCTCCTATCGATCTGCACCAAAGTAACATCACTTGTGTAGTACCTCATAGTGAACACCCTCAAAGTTAAATTGGTTAAATTATGTTCAGTGGTTCTCAAGGAGATGACGAAAATGTAATTCATAAGTTTTCAAAGCAATTTTGACCTGCGCTGTCGACCATTTTGAATTTCCGATCGGCATATAAAGCATTATCCCCTGTAAAGTACTGTGAAATTTCAAGACAATGTTTACAACCATAATATGCAGGTCAAGTTCAATTTCAGCCAGATGCCATATACGGCTTGGAAGTTAGGCCCACTTAGCTGAAAGCGGAGAACTCCGTCTCCTCAGACACATTCTTCGTTTATTTATTTTTTACGAATCGGCATGAAAAGTAACAACACTTGCGTAGGACATAATAGTGAACACCTCTGCCAAGAGTGGTTGAATTCTGTTCAGTGGTTTTCAAGTAGACCATGAAAATGTTCCTTTACATATGGTAAACGCTTGCAACGATTTTGAATTTCCGATGGGCTCAAAAAGTAACAAAACCTGTCAAGGACCTTAAAATGAAAACACAAATCACGTTTCAATACTATCGCTTCAGTAGTTCTTGAAAAAAGATTATTGAAAATCTAGCAATGTTTCCAATGTCTCCTGATGACCATTTTAACGAATCGGCATAAAACGTAGCAAAATTGGTGTAGGATAGGACCTCATAGTGAACACCTCTGCCAAGCATGGTTTAATTCTGCTCAGTGTTCTCAAGAAGATCCAAATGTGAAATATTAACGGACGACGGATGACGGACAAGTGATGGCACAAAATCGCCCTAACTGTTTAGTCGGGTGAGCTAAAATACAAAAGGAGACCCAATGAACAATTTATTGAATAAAGAACAATGCATTTAACGTTTCTGAAAAAAAGAACAGTAACTAGTAATAATCAATATGCAAATATCTATCATCAAATCGTATGTATACCTATTAAGTACAACTCCTGCTAAGAATTATGCAATAGGTGATTCATTGGTTGAGAGCGTACATATTTTTTGTGTTTTGTTTAGAATACAATACCATATGCATGTGATTCTGTTTACAAATAAACCCTGGTCATGGGATATAAGAATTTAATAGAATGCATCTTAAACAAGAAATGTGTGCATCACAAAATACGCCCGTCTATATAAATGATCAAACGGTATAATGGTAATGACCCCAAAATAAATAGGGTTCTTCCCCTTCCACATGGGAATCCATGATGTGGTCAAGTTTGGTAAAGATCCAATATACAGAACTAAAGTTATCGTGCGGAAACGATCCTGTTGTCAAATATTATATTTATGGTAACGCTGACCTTAACCTTTGAGCTAATGACCCCAAAATAAATAGGGTTCTTACCCTTCCACAGGGGAATCAAGTGGCCAAGTTTGGTAAAGATCTAATATACAGAACTAAAGTTATTGTGCGGAAACCTGTGTGGACACCCGCCCGCATACACAATCACATAATACGGCCCGTCTCTAGACGGTCGTATAAAATAGACAAAGGGGGATACCTCTTAAATTTGTGAAGAAATACAATAGAACTTATTACACATTAAAGTTCGAGTATCTGACCAGTCACTTTGCAAGAATTGTTATCCATTTCGTTTTATACACCCGCCAAGCTATAAAATATAAAAAAGGAAAAATACGAAGCTTTAATTGGACCGCTACTTAATTTGTAAAGGGTCTGACGAGTTATAAATAAAAAAAAAGCTATTACAACTTGCGAAAAAAGTGTAATATGATGGCATAGATCTAAACACACACGTGTATATGAACCTCTTTATAAAGCTATAATTATGCACTGGGACATTTTCGTTCACCTAACCATTCGAGAAAAAAAAATCCTCTGTTTTAGCGATCCCGGGCAGATCACACGGGCTTGAATTCATGAGAATGTTGTGATGTTATTGATTTTTACAATTTTACTGTTTTGTTGTGTGTTTTTTTTGTTGTTGTTGTTGCAATTTTACTATTAAAGGCCATATTACCAAAACATTTGTATGTATACGGCCTTGGATAGTAAATTGCAAAAATCAATAAAATCAGCAAATTCACATGAATTCAAGCCCGTGTCTTCTCTTATTATCATTTGGTCCAAAGACAAATCTCCATGTAATCAAACATATATACACTGTACAATGCATTTATGGACAGAATTGTTTCAAATCCTTTCAAATTCGACCATGCAAAATGAAAAAAGGTATTGTCCGCATGAATAAATGATCAAATATAATCAAGCACTAGTAACATTTTTTTATTCGACTGCAAAATGGATGGCAAAATTGATGGTAATTTTTTTATTTTAATATAATTGTTTTCCTTTTGTATAAACTTTGTTGGTTTTTTTTAATTCCCGGAACAGTCATGTCAGTTGAACTACTTCAGAAATACAATTGGTATATGAATGGGTTGTATTTTTGAAAAGGTTAGTGTATGAATGTGTATGGTTCCTCAAACCCGGGAGGTATATGAAAGGGTAGGGTACTTGAATGTCCAACCGCACATCCGTATAAAAAAAGTTGTCAAGTTACACCCCCTCCGGGCTTCCAAGTTGAAGTCCTAAATTAAAATTATGGTTGTTTGCCCTTTCCCTACCTACCCAGGTAAAAATGACCCTACCAAGATTATTGTATTGCAATATCTAAGAAATATTTATTTTTTTTAAATTGTTTTCATGTATCTACTGAAATAACTTGAAACAATTCAAGATGATATAACATAATTTGCCTCCGCGTCACAATAAAAAGGATGGGTCGCAAACGGACAGACATGTTACACACATGCCTTAGTAAGCGCAGTTTATTTTCGATCCTGGATTGGAGTAAATCTGAGGGATTAAAATATTTGTTTTCTCCATCTTCGAGATCAAAATATTTATTTTCAACATACCCCAGGTCAAAATATTTATTTTAAAATCTTCCAAGCCCCCCCCCCGCCTCAAAATCAAATGGTCGTCCTCTAAACCAAAATACAAACTATGCCAATTCTATCTATGGATAAATGAAGGGTTTTTCTTTTTGAATTTTAATTGACTTCAACAAAAATCATTCACTCGGAACAAAACTTAATCTGCAACTCATTTATATATATAAAATGAAATATCAAAATTCAAATCATTTGGTTGAAGCGTTTTTAAAGAAGGTGCAAAACTGATATTTTCACATTTAGACCTCTCCCATGAGACCACCCTGGTTGAAATTCGACATAAAGGTAACATTCTTTGTTAATTATCACCTCTTTTGAGAGACTACCTGTCATGAAAGGACATGTTTTTCATGCCCGAATGGATGGTCTCTCAATACAGGTTTTACTGTATTGTTAAATGTATTTTATAAGGAATTCAATGAAAAAAGTGCAATTTGATGAACAATAAATACTCCATATAAAAATATATATGGACACACCAACTGTACCATTTGGGGATATGGACAGACAAGGTCAAAACCATAAAAAGAAGCAAGCAATGCACCAAATTTCACCCCAACAATCCAAGTTGTTCTATTAGTTTCCTTGTTTACAAGACACTGATTATGGATGGACAAATGGATAGACTAAAAAGGTGATTACAATAGGCATCTCGATGCCATACTTTCCAATCTCTGAGAGTGACAAAGCAGAACAGGTAGTGGTCACCCTACCTATAAAACAACAGAAGTGGCAGACATTACAAAAGGCACTATCATGATCCGTTTTCAGCATTTCCAGTGACTCCCTTGAACTGTGTAATATACTTTTCGAACCTCATGCTTTAGCTTGATGTTTCGTTTTTCTTTTTTTTTTTAGCGAAATCTGATTATAAATTTCACTTATTTTAGGCTTCCAATCTTCAACATGAAATCTTAAAACATGTCATAATCATTATTTGGTCTACCCTTTATTTTCTTGAATGCACGAGCAATCTCCAACTGTGTCCAAGATATACAAATTACATAATAATTCAAAAGTAACAATTGAATTCAATTATGGAATGTGGAAAGATGTAGTGAAAATGAGAATAACTCCGCAAAGATCAGAACAGTTGGAAAGTATATGATGCAGGGCCCTAACTAGAAATTAAGTCAACACAAAAATAATATATGAAGGAAATACACAAGTAGAGCCTGGGCACGGGAGGACATAGGACAACTCCGACAGACCCATATCATTATAACCATCACACATTTTTGCAGTTAGTGTTAGTCTACAAAAAAGACAGCTTTCCACATTTTATATCTGTCACAGATTACCATGATTACAAACTTATCAAATTTGTATTGACATAACCATCATAAAATGTATCTCTCTCTCGGAGAAATAACCAAAACATCTTTATTATTTACTGTTGTCCTTGTATAAACAAATCTAGATTTAATGTTACTGATAGGGATATAGGTAGCTGGACATTCTTGCACATACAAGTTAAAAGACCAGACTTCTACAGGCTTTCCATAACAATGTCTAATAGAGTCATCTAATCTTTTAAACCATCGTATTTTTGCCAAGTAATGACATTTAACAATACCATAAACTACTATGCAATGCTTTAGCAACTTTTCAATTTGTCGAAGTTGTGGACTTAAGTCTGTATTTTCATCAGCTATTTTACCATCATTATCACACCAAAAAGCCATTATATACGATGACCTATTACTTTTACTATTTCGTGAACCTAAAACAGAACCATGTAAATAAGCTTCTTTGGCGACCTGACATGATGTACAAAGTATATATTCAAAATTGTACAGAGTATCATACAATGTACCTAAAGATCTGACATTGTTTCCATCTTAAACTTTTGAACAAAGATTCCATTTGATAAATTCCAAAAGCATTCTTTTACATTAAAACTAATGGATGATCTTTCTACAATGCTTGGGTGCTGCACAAGACTGAGTTCACCTAGTATTCCTCTATCTCGAACAGTACCTGAGAGTTCAGTAAATAGTAATGAAAATTGCTCATCAATATACTAATTTTTATCTCTAACTGAAGACTTTTTTGAAGAAATCGCTTCATAATCTGAATTTCAACATTCTTTCTATTTGTTTTATAAGTACCTAAAATACCATTCTGCAAAATTGAAAACCCAGAATTAATAAACTGGACCAAAATCTAAAATGCAATCCAATAAATGACCATGTAGATGCATATTTGATGTAACAGAATCTTTTCCATAGATATTTCCAAACGTTTGACAAAAATATATTAATAACCTATCAGCAACCTTAGCATTGCCAATTTAAATATATCTGGAGCAAAGTCTCCTACAAGCCAACACAAACTTTCTCCAACATTCCATGTGTTCCTCAAGCAGTATTCCATTTAGGGCATAAACTGAAAATATTAATGTCCAGTTTTTAAACTGATCTGCGTTGAAAGATCCCATAGAAGCAGCAATCTTTTAGGCAGTTTTCAGTAAACAGGTATGCTAAAAGCCATAGTTTTCACACGTCTTATTTTTCTAGTTCTTGATTCAATGCATTTTTGTGTCTGTTTCAGATCATGTTAGTGAAATTTTCTAGGTTTCAAATTTCCGCATTTGATTCAAGCGCCACCTGTAAATAAACAAGCAATTTTCGTCACGTGTTATGTTGAACACGTGGGCTGCAATGTTGATAAAATAAAAATAAATAAATCATTTTATTGCCCAAAAAACATTTAAGGCGCCCTCGCGGGAATATTTTACATAATAACAAACAACATCAACATAATACACAAATAAACAACAGGTATGAACAGTGACAACATGCAGGATTACTCTTAAAAAGGGGGATATTCTTAACAGGCAGAGACACCTCCCACCCTACCAAGTGTACAATGTATCTAAAAATAATGTTACAAAATAATACATATGTATAATTATCAAATATAACTATAAATAAATGAAGAGAGTAGAGACCAACTATACTTCATAAATCCTTCAGTTGGCTTTCTCTTTTTTTGCAAATCATTCATAAGTTTTACCGGTGTCTTCTAAAGTATAACTATCCTCACATCTAAATAACCAGATACAAAAATATATTGTTTATTACAGGATATTAAATTCTTATATTTATCTAATATTTCCCTAAAAAGAGGCCCCCTTACAGTGGTATAGCTTGGCTTTGCAAAGTCCCCTCTTTTTCATTAAAAAAATCACACTCCTATGTATTTCTGAAACAAAGATATATCACAAGAGACAGGTGGGATGTTTTTCTTTACTTTAATTATATGTTTCAGGTCTTATTATTGTGATTGTTTTATAATTGTTTAAGCTATGTTTGCATCAACAAACAAACAAATACTTTATTGTCAAGCAAGTTTCGAATTTCTCTCTTTATATGTATTCTTGTTTGTATTCTCGCATATACTTTTACGATTAAGTATTAAATTGATTAGTACCGACATGATTATTTGAATGAATGGACGCTATGTGAGTAAAGTCATATTTGTGGAGGTGCTGTGCGGAGGTGCTACCAGAAGTGACGTCATTTCCCCCCTCCCCCGTTTTTTCTTCAGTGACGTCATTTTCCCGCGTTGTTTCTTTTGTGACGTCATTTTTTCCTTACTACAGTAGTAGTACAAGTACCATGGATACCGAAGGTCACCAGAAGGTGTGCGCGCAACCGGGTCTCCCGGACTTTTTTTTTCCACCGTACTTTTTTTTGCGTCCTTTTTTTATCCTACTCTTATTTTCGCGTACTTTTTTTTTCCTCCGTACTTTTTTTTTTTTTCGCGTACTTTTTTTTTT
>MJUT01054289.1:0-10754 GCA_002080005.1 Gigantidas platifrons | reverse complement strand
CAATATTTTCCGTATATTTCACTATTCAGCTTACTTTTCATCCCCATTTTCCAAATCTTTTCACTATTTGACTTGCCGTTTTTCTATATTTTCCATATCATTTCACTATTCGACCTACTTTTTTTCCGCATTGTTCATATCTCTTCACTTTTCAACTTCCCTTTCTTCCATATTTTCCATATCTCTTCACTGTTCAACTTACTTTTTTTCCATATTATTTCACAATTCAACTACTTTTCTTCCATATGTTTTCCCTATCTTTTCATTATTCGATTTTCTTTTTTTCCATAATTTCCATATCATTCCACTATTCAACTTAGTTTTCTTCCATATTTTCAAAATCTTTTCACTATTCGACTTACTTTTCTTCCATAATTTCCATATCATTTCACTATTCGACTTACTTTTCTTCCATATTTTCTATATCATTTCACATTTAAACTTACCTTTCTTCCTTATTTTCCCTATCATTTCACAATTTTCTTCCCTATTTTCTAAATTGTATCACAATTCAAATTATTTTTCTTCTGTATTTTCCAAATTTTTTTCACTATTCAGCTTGGCTTTCTTCCATATTTTCCAAATCATTTCAGTATTTAACTTATCTTTTTTCCATATTTGCCCTATCATTTCAGTATTCAACTTACTTTTCTTCCCCATTTTCCAAATCTTTTCACTATTCAACTTACTTTTCTTCTGTATTTTCCCTATCTTTTTACCATTCAATCTACTTTTCTTCCATATTTTCCAAATCTTATCACTATTCGATTGGGTTTCTTCTGTATTGTCCATATCTTTTAACTGTTCGATTTGCCTTTCTTCCATATTTTTAATATCTTTTCACATTTCAACTTACCTTTCTTCCATATTTTCCCTATCATTTCACTATTCAACTTACATTTCTTCACCCTTTTTCCAAATATTTTCAAATTTCAACTTACTTTTTTCCATAGTTTCCATATTTTTCCACCATTCAACTTAATTTTCTTCCATATTTTCCAAATCATTTCACTATCCAACTTACTTTTCTTCTGTATTATCCATATCTTTTCACTATTCAACTTACTTTTCTTCCCTATGTTCCCTATCATTTCACTATTCGACTTACCTTTCTTCCATATTTTCCCTATCATTTCACTATTCGATTTACTTTTTTCCCCATTTTCCAAATCTTTTCACTATTCAACTTACTTTTCTTCCATATTTTCCCTATCTTTTCACTATTCAGCTTGGCTTTCTTCCATATATTCCAAATCATTTCACTATTCAACTGATCCTTCTTCTGTATTTTCCTAATTTTATCACTATTCGACTTACTTTTCTTCCATATTTTCCCTATCTTTTCACTATTCATCTTGGCTTTCTTCCATATTTTCCAAATCATTTCACTATTCAACTTATCTTTCTTCCATATTTTCTCTATCTTTTCACTATTCAGCTTGGCTTTCTTCCATATATTCCAAATCATTTCACATTTTAACTTACCTTTCTTCAATATTTTCCCTATCATTTCACTATTCAACTTACATTTCTTCCCCCATTTTCCAAATATTTTCAAATTTCAACTTACTTTTTTCCATAGTTTCCATATCTTTCCACCATTCAACTTACTTTTCTTCTGTATTATCCATATCTTTTCACTCTTCAACTTACTTTTCTTCCCTATGTTCCTTATCATTTCACTATTCGACTTACCTTTCTTCCATATTTTCCCTATCATTTCACTATTCGACTTACTTTTCTTCCCCATTTTCCAAATCTTTTCACTATTCAACTTACTTTTCTTCCATATTTTCCCTATCTTTTCACTATTCAGCTTGGCTTTCTTCCATATTTTCCAAATCATTTCACTATTCAACTTATCTTTCTTCCATATTTTCCCTATTTTTTCACTATTCACCTTGGCTTTCTTCCATATTTTCCAAATCATTTCACTATTCAACTTACTTTTCTTCCATATTTTCCCTATCTTTTCACTATTCAGCTTGGATTTCTTCCGTATTTTCCAAATCATTTCACTATTCAACTTATCTTTCTTCTGTAGTTTCCAAATTTTATCACTATTCGACTTACCTTTCTTCCATATTTTCCAAATCTTTTCACTAGTCAACTTACTTTTCTTCCATATTTTCCCTATCTTTTCACTATTCAGCTTGGCTTTCTTCCATATTTTCCAAATCATTTCACTATTCAACTTATCTTTCTTCCATATTTGCCCTATCATTTCAGTATTCAACTTACTTTTCTTCTCCATTTTCCAAATCTTTTCACTATTCAACTTACTTTTCTTCTGTATTTTCTCTATCTTTTTACTATTCAACCTACTTTTCTTCCATATTTTCCAAATCTTATCACTATTCGATTGGGTTTCTTCTGTATTGTCCATATCTTTTAACTATTCGACTTGTCTTTCTTCCATATTTTTAATATCTTTTCACATTTCAACTTACTTTTCTTCTGTATTTTCCAAATATTTTCACTATTCAACTTACATTTCTTCCATATTTTCCCTATCGTTTCAAATTTCAACTGACTTTTTTTTCCCCATAATTTCCATATCTTTCCACTATTCAACTTACTTTTCTTCCATATTTTCCAAATCTTCTGACTTTTCAAATTACTTTTCTTCTTTATTTTCCCTATCTTTTCACATTTCAACTTACTTTTCTTCTGTATTTTTTATATATTTTCACTATTCAACCTACTTTTCTTCCATATTTTCCAAATCATTTCATTATTCAACTTACTTCTTTTCCATATTTTTTAATATCTTCACTATTGAACCTACTTTTCTTCCATATTTTTAACATCTTTTCACTATTCAACTTACTTTTCTGCTGTGTTTTCCCTATCATTTCACTATTCAACATACTTTTTTTCTTCCATATTTTCCAAATCTTATCACTATTCAACTTGCTTTTCTTCTTTATTTTTCATATCTTATCACTATTCAACTTACTTTTCTTCCCCATTTTCCAAATCTTTTCACTATTCAACTTATTTTTCTTCCATATGCCAGTCACAAGCCTGGATAAAATGCAGAGCGACCTTACCATAAATATTGATATCGATATGCAAAGAATTCATTTCGAGATGGACTGTGTAATAGTATACCACAGAATCGTATCGCCTATGTTTGAAGACGGCATAGTGAATGTAGGTCGACTGTATGTATTGCATGTGTTCACACAGACCTATTGTGCACAATATCCGGATCGAACCCATGACATCTGGACAATCTATAATCGTGTGGTAGAAGGATTGAGATGTGTTCCATCACAGCCAGGAAATATAACCAATCAGAAGTCTCCATTTCCGGGTAATTAGCCAATTAGAACCCAGGAAAAAAGAATCAATCAGAAAGGTGGATACAAAAAGAAACAACCAATCGATTCAATCGAGACAAAGTGAAGTGGGCTATATAAAAGGAGTTCAGTGGAATTCCCGTGTCAGTCATGCCAAGCAACAGAAAGACAGATCTCGTTCAGAAGCTATGAAGGAAGCCAAGATGAGTTCACCATCCGAGAAGAAGACGGTTCAATCACCTCAGGAGAAAACCCCAATGAAGTTGTCGCTGGGAGGTGGAAGGTATGCAGAACTCACGTAATGGAACGGTACGAAGAGAGTGGATCTGAGATTTTGGGAAACCGAAACGATTCCTACCAAGTATGGTGTCAGCTTGTCTTTGTCACAGTGGAAAGTCTTGTGCAGTGCAACACAAGTGGTGGACGATTTGATCAGTCGAGTGAAAGACGGAGAACCCGTGGACTGGAGATATCATCTGGGAGAAGACGTATACTTCATCATCAAAGCCCCTCAACTGACAATTCACATCAGAAAGTACTTCGTACCTAATGGAGAATGTACATTGCATCCCACGAAGAGAGGAGTGACTTTGAGTCTTTACGAATGGAATGAACTGAAAAAGACCATACCGTCATTTGAAGAAAGAGAACCAGAACTGACAATTGAAAATGTGTAAAATAAAGTATGAAAGTTATGTTAGAAACTACGTTTCTTCAAAAAGTCATTGACATATTGTTATGTAAAAAAAAAAAAAAAAATGAAAAAAAAACCAAAAAAAAACAAGAAATGTAAAAAAAAAAGAAAAAAGAAAAAAAAAGGTTAATGCAGCCTCTATATTTCGAGCCAGTCACAAGCCTAGATCCATGCAGAGTGGCCTTACAATAAATATAGATATTGATATGTGTTATATCACACCACTGGAAATTGAAAGAAAGTAAGCCAGAACTGAGAATGGCCAATGTGTAAAATAAAACACATCGAAACTTGTTTAATTGTTATAAATATGCCCTATCTACCCTAATTCAGTCAGTCGTACCCCGACATCCGAAACGACAACATGAGCAATACGTGTAGTTATATTTCAATATTGTTCTCACATTTTCACCTATTGTCTGATTTACTTGCGGTCATTTTTGTTGTTGTATTGTGAGGATCTAAATAAATTATACCAGATTTTGGGTCCAAATGAGTTGTTGAAGGTTATACACCCAAATACCAAGTACTTTCAGAGAGATTACAGAACCATTTGGCTGTTGAACAAACAAATTGGATTTTCCCCGTTCATAACTATTAGTTGTTTTCCCCCGTATCATTTTGGCCGTAGGTTTTAATTGTTTCTTAATTCACTTTAAAAAAAATGCAGTTTATTCTTGGGTATATGATCTTTAACATTTCAGGTTTAAAACGTGTTTATAAGGTGTTGGTGGCGGATGCGGCGGCGGCGGCGCCATCGCCGCCTTCGCCGCCGTCGCCGCCTTCGCCGCCGCCGCCGTATTGTTTAATGAACTGAGCTATGCCGATGAATCAACAGCAGCCAGTTCCGAACAGGCGACAGGGACAAATTCAAAGACAGGGACCAGTTCAACACAGGCACCAGCATGCAGTTCTCAACAGGCGCCACGTACCAGTACAACACATGCAACATAATGTGCCGGATGTTAATCCTGAACAGGTCGAAGCACCGGACCATGACCAGGAACAGGCTTGTATACAGCCCCCTGTACCTCCTCCAGTTGCTGCACAGACTGTGAACGAAGTTCAAACTGATCAACCTGCTAATATTATGATGACCCATTATTCATACCAGGTTGTTCCAATTACCTAGATTTTCTAAACAAACAAAAGAAAAGGTTTGGAATTTCGAATACGTTGATTTATCACAATTTTCAACTCAAAATTTTATCAGTAATGTTGATGATCAGTCATGTAATATAGAGGTGGTTAATGGGAAGCTTGTTTTACAACAAAGACAAAAGAAAATCAAAGCTATAGACACACTTGATCTATGGACAGATGCATTCACAAATTATACTCAGATCATTATTCAAAATCATCCTTACAAGGCCTCTGAGCTATTGAAATACATGTCAATAATAGGAAATGTTGCCCATGAACAACCTTATTCAAAATGGCTTCTCTATGATCAACAGTTTAGATTACGGATTTCTAGAAATCCATCGAGGTCCCGGTCAACAATTGATGGTGACATATGGCTTAGATTTATTTTGTCTGGGAATTCAGCTGTGGTAAAGCTTGATATTCAGAAATCAAAACTACACTGTTTTGATTATAATTACAAAGGTCGTTGTATAAAGCTAGTATGTACTTACAAGCACACGTGTATGAAATGTCAAATGACACATCCAAGTATTCATAGCTTTAACATAAATGAAACCAAGTTAATGCACAAATTTGTTAAAATAATGGGTATGGTCAACCCACCCAAGAAGTTTCTGAGTTTAATACAAGGCGAGGCTTACTTCAAAAGCCAAATCAAAGTCGTTATACTGAAAACATTCCAAATAGTATGCGTTGATCGTTAGATTACAAAACATTACACAATTATGTATTTGTTTTCAGCATCCACAAAAGAATATATCTGGTCGTTAGGAAAATCACCCATTGATGACGAAAAATTAGGTCAGTTTTTGATAGAATATCCCAATAATTCTGCTTCAAAAATTATTTATGAAGGTTTTAATGCTTTTAGATTGCTCCCAATATATCCAGGGTGTTTCCATTTGTTAGGTTTCAAGTTGAATGGATACTTTTATATTGATAAAATGTTGCCAATGGGATGTTCTCAGTCATTTTCTTATTTTGAAACTTTTTTCAACATTTATTGAATGGGTTGTTAAATCAAAATCAAATTCAGATAACGTTGATCATTACTTAGATGATTTCTTTTTTGTTGGGAAAGCTGAAACTGATGAATGTCAAAAATTAATGAATTGCTTTGTTGTTGTTTGCTATTTTATAAATGTACCAGTGGCACATGAGAAAACTGAAGGTCCCTCAACCATTATTGAATATCTTGGACTGACAATTGACACTGTCAATATGTTAATAAAAATTCCGAATGACAAAATTATTGAATTGCAGGAGAAAATCGGGTTTGTTATGAACAAAAAGAGAGTAAAATTACGAATCATTCAATCTTTGGCTGGTTCGTTCGCATTTTGTACCAGAGCCATACCTGCAGATAGAACTTTCATTAGAAGCTTGTATGCATTAATGAGTAACGTCACACAGCCACATCATTATGTTAGGGTTACAAACACGGTTAAATGTGATCTTTTAGTTTGGCTTGAATTTCTTGGTATTTTTAATGGAATTTCATTTATTTTGGATAAGAATTGGTGTTCAAGTGATGACCTCCAGCTCTATACTGACAGTGCTGGTGGTGAAGCAAAAGGTTGTGGAGTTTATTACTCTGGGAAATGGGCAATGCTAAAATGGCCAGTAGATTGGGCCAATACTGACATTTTGAAAGATATTACTTATCTAGAGTTGGCTTCTATTGCTTTAGCAATATTTTTGTGGGGCTGTAAGTTTGAAAACAAAACGATATTGATATTTTCTGACAACAGTGCAGTAGTCAGTATTATTAAAAACAAATCATCAAAATCGGATAGAGTTATGACATTATTACGTCATATTTTTTATTGGACTCTTTCCTTTAATTTTCATTTAAAATGTAGACATATACCATCGTTTAGAAATAAAATTGCTGATTCTATTTCTCGTGGACAGGTGGAATAGTATATCGGTACGGACAAAGTCATATTTGTGGAGGTGCTGTGCGGAGGTGCTACCAGAAGTGACGTCATTTCACCCTCCCCCGTTTTTTCTTCAGTGACGTCATTTTCCCGCGTTGTTTCTTTTGTGACGTCATTTTTTCCTTACTACAGTAGTAGTACAAGTACCATGGATACCGAAGGTCACCCGAAGGGGTGCGCGCAACCGGGTCTCCCGGACTTTTTTTTTCCCCCGTACTTTTTTTCGCGTCCTTTTTTTTCCGTACTTTTTTTTTCGCGTACTTTTTTTAACTCCGTACTATTTTTTTTTCGTGTACTTTTTTTTTTTATTGCGTACTTTTTTTTCGCATACATTTTTCTTTTCCCGTACTTTTTTTTTTTTTCGAATACATTTTTTTCCCCCGTACTTTTCCTTACCGTAATTTGTTTCCCCATACATGTTTTTTTTTTTTTTTTTATCATTTACAATACAACTATTCTGTGTCGGATATTTCCGAATGGTCTTTTGTATCAGTTACAATACACCTACACTGTGTCGAATAGTTCCGAATGGTCTTTTGTATTTTCCATATATTTTCACTATTCAACCTACTTTTCTTCCATATTTTCCAAATCTTATCACTATTCGATTGGGTTTCTTCTGTATTGTCCATATCTTTTCACATTTCAACTTTCTTTTCTTCTGTATTTTCCAAATATTTTCACTATTCAACTCACATCTCTTCCATATTTTCTAAATCTTTTCACTATTTGACTTGCCTTTTTCCATATTTTCCATATCATTTCACTATTCAACATATTTTTCTTCAATATTTTCCAAATCTTATCACTATTCAACCTACTTTTCTTCCACATTTTCCAAATTTTTTCACATTTCAACTTGCTTTTCTTTTATATTTTCCCTATCTTATCACTATTCAACCTACTTTTCTTGCATATTTTCCTAATCTTTTCACTATTCAACTTACTTTTCTTCCATATTTTCCCTATCTTTTCACATTTCAACTTACCTTTCTTCCATATTTTCCCTATCATTTCACTATTCAACTTACATTTCTTCCCCATTTTCCAAATCTGTTTCAAATTTCAACTTACTTTTTTCCATAGTTTCCATATCTTTTTACTATTCAACTTGTCTTCCTTCCATATTTTCCAAATAAATGGCCTTTTCACAGGAAGTGACGTCATTTTCCCCTGCTGTTTATTCTTAGAAGTACGAAATGTTGGGTGGGGGTGTTCTCTACGACGTCCGTGTTCTATTATCGTTTTTGTTCCCTACTCCTTCACTGGTTATCTTCCCCTTTCCCCTTTTTATTTTCACGGGAACACCTTCAACAATTACATTTCTTACAAAAGTTTGTCACTACCACCACCACCACCTCCACCTCCACCACCACCACCACCACCACCACCACCATTACCACTGGTATATTCATGACTAACACAGAAATCTTCACTATCTTTTCACTATTCAACTTACTTTTCTTCTGTATTTTCCAAATCTTTTCACTTTTCAACTTACTTTTCTTCCATATTTTCCATATCATTTCATTATTCAACTTACTTCTTTTCCATATTTTTAATATCTTTACTATTCAACATACTTTTCTTCCATATTTTTAATATATTTTCAC
This sequence comes from Gigantidas platifrons, assembly GCA_002080005.1. NCBI lineage: Eukaryota > Metazoa > Mollusca > Bivalvia > Mytilida > Modiolidae > Gigantidas > Gigantidas platifrons. Next base: position 2,056 of record MJUT01054289.1, on the reverse strand, counting down.
TATTCAACTTACTTTTCTGCTGTGTTTTCCCTATCATTTCACTATTCAACATACTTTTCTTCCATATTTTCCAAATCTTATCACTATTCAACTTGCTTTTCTTCTATATTTTTCATATCTTATCACTATTCAACTTACTTTTCTTCCCCATTTTCAAAATCTTTTCACTAATCGACTTACTTTTCTTCCATAATTTCCATATCATTTCACTATTCGACTTACTTTTCTTCCATATTTTCTATATCATTTCACATTTCAACTTACCTTTCTTCCATATTTTCGCTATCATTTCACAATTTTTTTCCCCATTTTCTCAATTTTATCACAATTCAACTTATTTTTCTTCTGTATTTTCCAAATTTTTTTCACTATTCAGCTTGGCTTTCTTCCATATTTGCCCTATCATTTCAGTATTCAACTTACTTTTCTTCCATATTTTCCAAATCTTTTCACTATTCAACTTACTTTTCTTCTGTATTTTCCCTATCTTTTTACTATTCAACCTACTTTTCTTCCATATTTTCCAAATCTTATCACTATTCGATTGGGTTTCATCTGTATTGTCCATATCTTTTAACTATTCGACTTGCCTTTCTTCCATATTTTTAATATCTTTTCACATTTCAACTTACTTTTCTTCTGTATTTTCCATATCTTTTCACTATTCAACCTACTTTTCTTCCATATTTTCCCTATATTTTCACATTTCAACTTACCTTTCTTCCATATTGTCCCTATCATTTCACTATTCAACTTACATTTCTTCCCCCATTTTCCAAATCTTTTCAAATTTCAACTTACTTTTTTCCATAGTTTCCATATCTTTCCACCATTCAACTTACTTTTCTTCCCTATGTTCCCTATCATTTCACTATTCGACTTACCTTTCTTCCATATTTTCCAAATCATTTCACTTTTCAACTTATTTTTCTTCTGTATTTTCCAAATCTTCTGACTTTTCAAATTATTTTTCTTCTTTATTTTCCCTATCTTTTCACATTTCAACTTACTTTTCTTCTGTATTTTCCATATATTTTCACTATTCAACCTTCTTTTCTTCCATATTTTCCATATCATTTCATTATTCAACTTACTTCTTTTCCATATTTTTTAATATCTTTACTATTCAACATACTTTTCTTCCATATTTTTAATATATTTTCACTATTCAACTTACTTTTCTGCTGTGTTTTCCCTATCATTTCACTATTCAACATACTTTTCTTCCATATTTTCCAAATCTTATCACTATTCAACTTGCTTTTCTTCTATATTTTTCATATCTTATCACTATTCAACTTACTTTTCTTCCCCATTTTCAAAATCTTTTCACTATTCGACTTACTTTTCTCCCATAATTTCCATATCATTTCACTATTCGACTTACTTTTCTTCCATATTTTCTATATCATTTCACACTTCAACTTACCTTTCTTCCATATTTTCCCTATCATTTCACAATTTTCTTCCCCATTTTCGAAATTTTATCACAATTCAACTTATTTTTCTTCTGTATTTTCCAAATTTTTTTCACTATTCAGCTTGGCTTTCTTCCATATTTTCCAAATCATTTCAGTATTTAACTTACTTTTCTTCCCCATTTTTCAAATCTTTTCACTATTCAACTTACTTTTCTTCTGTATTGTCCATATCTTTTAACTATTCGACTTGCCTTTCTTCCATATTTTTAATATCTTTTCACATTTCAACTTACTTTTCTTCCATATTTTCCCTATCATTTCACTATTCAACTTACATTTCTTCCCCCATTTTCCAAATCTTTTCAAATTCCAACTTACTTTTTTCCATAGTTTCGATATCTTTCCACCATTCAACTTACTTTTCTTCCATATTTTCCAAATCATTTCACTATTCAACTTACTTTTCTTCCCCATTTTCCAAATCTTTTCACTATTCAACTTACTTTTCTTCCATATTTTCCCTATCTTTTCACTATTCAGCTTGGCTTTCTTCCATATATTCCAAATCATTTCACTATTCAACTTATCCTTCATCTGTATTTTCCTAATTTTATCACTATTCGACTTACTTTTCT
>MJUT01054278.1:189252-218713 GCA_002080005.1 Gigantidas platifrons | reverse complement strand
TGTCTCAAGAAAAGCTTGGAAGATACCAATGTTGTAATCAGAGGTAATACATCATGATAGGGTGTCCCTTGTCTCAAGAAAAGCTTGGAAGATACCAATGTTGTAATCAGATTATTCCTCAGGATAATCTTTGACATTTTTTGCTTCCAATTTTAGGGATGTTATGATGAACTGGTGCATTATGTGCAAGGTCATGTTTTGATGAGTGGAGGGACATTGGCTTCAATTGTTTTTATTGTGAGTATAATCCTTATTTAAGAATTCAACTTTTTGTTCTAATTTCAAATGGTGCAGCTTTCAAACGGTTACATGACACAACATCGACTACATCAAAACAAATGACATCCGCACTGTCAAGAAAAGTTTGAAGATACCACAGGGGTAATCAGAAGCCGTAAATTACAGAAAGACAGACAATACAATGACCAAAAGAAAAATGACAAAGAGAGAAACAATGGTCCATAAAGACTACATAGAAAACTAAATATTAGGCAACACAAACCAACAAACAATGGAAGGTAAATTCACCTTCTCCGGAAGGGTCAACAGTTCCTGTTCCAATTGTGGCATCTATCAAAGATCGATATTGTGAGGACGAAAAACGACATTCCGCAGGTCAACATCGTATCAACTGAACTGTTTATATGCTCCAAATGTAGGTGCTTGTAGAATGTTATTACATATAAATGAAAAGTTGACAATAAGAAATTGAAATCATCTCTTGTAAAGTTTTGTTCGCAACCGGTCCTCGCTGTCAATTTCTATGTGTAGGTCAAAGTATGAAGCAGTCCCCGCTGTATCCACGGTATCCTTTATTTCAAGTTCAATGGCATATATGCTATCAACAAAGTAACCAAACTGAATTATTCAATGAAATGACATCATCTATAAAGCGAAACATGAAATTTAACAACCACGAGCTAACTTCTTTCCGTTATTCCTGAATAAACTCTGAAAGAAAGGATTATCTGAGAAAGCTACCACACATATCTGAAAATCCTTAAGAGGGAGAAAATAGAATGTTTTTGTTTGTGTTTTTTCCGGATGGGAGGATGTACGATAGACATATGTCAAGGTGAAATTCTTTTCAATCTGAACTAAGATTCCCGACTTTTGCTTGTTTAATGAAAAGTTATTTTTACATTACCATATCATAAATGGCAACTCATGGGGTGGTGTTGTTGTAGGCGTCTTAAACCACATTTAAAGCGATTCCTGGCTAATTAATCACTACAGACATATCTTACTCTGATTAATATGGTGAGGAAATCATTTCTCAATAGTATGACGTCTTTATTATAGGAGTGTTGTTTTACCAAAGGCAGAATATAACGCGCCAGCTAGAGCATGTCTTTCCGACTGTTCCTACAGACACGATCTTCTTATTGCATTTTGAATTTCTTTAGCATTATATTTATTCCGTCAGTGGTTCTTTCTTAGACTTCGTTTTACATTCTGTAATATTTTACGATTCATGATAAAATCACAGAAACAGGAGAACGTCATTTCTATGCTTCGGCAATCGAACGTCCGAAATAAAATCTTTCAGCTTTTAATTGGTAGTGCTTACATAAAACTGTAATAATATATATTTAAAACTTAACAACTTTACAACTCAGTCACCTTTAACAATGCGACCTCAGAATGTCCTTGTTGGAGACTGTAGCTGTCAGGTATATATTTTTTGAATGGATTGTTTCATGTATCCTATATTCATTAGTCTAGTGTTCTCAGAGATGATTACATGTTTGTTTTAAGGGGCCATCGTGGTCGTGATCGTATGGTAGTACATGTGCAATCTAAGTGCCACTAAAGTTGTGAATTTGAACCCCGTTCATGGCGACGTGTGCTCGATACAACATTATGTAATAAAGTTTGTCAGTGACTTGCGAAAGGTCAGTGGTTTTTTCCGGGTTCTCCAGTTTCCTCCACCAATAAAAATGACCGCCACGCCATAACTGAAATAAATCAAACCATAAACCATACATGTTTATTTTGCCCAAATATGACTAATTTTAAGGCTATATACCTAAGAAATGCACTAGTGGAACAGGACTGCCTTCCCTTACGGAGCACCTGATTTCACGCCCGGTATTTAGTGGTGTTCATGTTGCCCAAGAAATGCACTAGTGGAACAGGACTGCCTTCCCTTACGGAGCACCTGATTTCACTCCCGGTATTTAGTGGTGTTCATGTTGCCCAAGAAATGCACTAGTGGAACAGTACTGCCTTCCCTTACGGAGCACATGATTTCACTCCCGGTATTTAGTGGTGTTCATGTTGCCCAAGAAATGCACTAGTGGAACAGAACTGCCTTCCCTTACGGAGCATCTGATTTCACTCCCTGTATTTAGTGGTATTCATGTTGCCCAAGAAATGCACTAGTGGAACAGTAATTGTCTTCCCTTACGGAGCATCTGATTTCACTCCAGGTATTTAGTGGTGTTCATGTTGCCCAAGAAATGCACTAGTGGAACAGAACTGCCTTCCCTTACGGAGCACCTGATTTCACTCCCGGTATTTAGTGGTGTTCATGTTGCCCAAGAAATGCACTAGTGGAACAGAACTGCCTTCCCTTACGGAGCATCTGATTTCACTCCCTGTATTTAGTGGTATTCATGTTGCCCAAGAAATGCACTAGTGGAACAGTAATTGTCTTCCCTTACGGAGCATCTGATTTCACTCCCTGTATTTAGTGGTGTCCATGTTGCCCAAGAAATGCACTAGTGGAACAGTAATTGTCTTCCCTTACGGAGCATCTGATTTCACTCCCTGTATTTAGTGGTGTCCATGTTGCCCAAGAAATGCACTAGTGAAACAGTAATTGTCTTCCCTTACGGAGCACCTGATTTCACTCCAGGTATTTAGTGGTGTTCATGTTGCTCAATCTGTAGTTTTCTGTGTAGTGTTTTGTAAATCAATGTTTGCCTCCTTTTCCTTTTGACCGTTGGAATGTCTGTCATTCATTTACGACTTCTGATTACCCCTTTAGTATCGTCAAGCTTTTATTATATACCAACAAAAGTCAGAAAAAAAAGAATCCACATCTCTACGTTCTGTAAATATTATTTTATTCCATTTTTACAGAAAACACCACCGCCAGCCAATAGCATGTATATTTTTTATTGTATTTTTTTTTAATTCCCACAAGGGATATCATACGAGAATAAATATTATTATATGATAATTTTATTTTTTATTTCCATTACCTATATTAAATTATCTAAACCATTAAGGAATTTAAAGTTGTATTGACAAACTGCAGATGCCTATTTATCATTACTTTGTCTGATCAAAGCTATAGCTATACAAATCTAACTCTTGTCATCTTTATTAAAGTCATACTATATAAAGCGTTAATGTAGGAACTGGCTACTGACAGTATTGGGAAAATGGACAACAATGCATTCATCCAATCTGTTAGCAATCTGTTTCCTATTGTGAGACGTATATAGATCATATCCCAGACAGATTCATTTACGACCACTGACCACAGAAAATATATTAATACATCATTCTTAAGTAATGAAAACTTCATTGTTACACCAGCTCAGCCTCAAAAGGAAGAGAATGAAAGGAAAACAATATTAATTTGGGTTGGTTCATCAATTCTTTAGTATTTTAATAAACATTAGAGAAAATGCTTTTAACAGCTTTGTTGGTTTTCAAAACGGAATAGTTTTCTTTTATCTTATAGTCACAATAAGAGGTAAAAGATGTAAATAATTTTATTATAAAATAAATAACAATAGGTATCATATACCAATAAATACGTACATATAATCGTACCACATTAAACATCATGTCTTATAATGTTACCCGTAACGTCCATATTGTATCCTCAATTTTCCTGATAGAAATATATAATTGTCTTATGATATGGACAAACAGATTCATTAAGTTATATATGTGTGTGTGTTAAGATCATCCAACAGATTTACATATATCTATATAATATGTCAATATACAATATTTACTATAACTTCAGCAGCCATCACGTTGTTGACAAAATGATTTAATACGAATCTACTTCCCGAATTGATCTGTACAGTGATATGCTGAAGATAATCCCAAATAACTGAAGGAGAAACAAAGACAAAAAAATATATTAGAAATATCAATCACACTGACATAGTGGGAATTCTTAGGGGTACAGTTTGGTTTCCTACTTATAGATACTGTGTTGTATACTAAATTATACAAGACGAGGGTGCTTTATGGAGCAGGAATTGTTTACCCTTCCAGAGCCCCTGAGTCCCCCCCCCCCGTTTTCAGTCGGGTTCTTGATGCTCAATCTTAAGTTTTCTGTGTACTGTTTTGTCACCATTGTTTGTTTTGTTGTTCCCTATCTTATGACCATTGTTTGTCTTGTTGTTCCCTATCTTATGACCATTGTTTGTCTTGTTGTTCCCTATCTTATGACCATTGTTTGTCTTGTTGTTCCCTATCTTATGACCATTGTTTGTCTTGTTGTTCCCTATCTTATGACCATTGTGTTGTCTGTCTTACAACTACGGCAGCTGATTATCCCTTTGGTATCTTCAATCTTTTCTGTTTGTGTAATAAACCTGTGTATACTCCTTGTCTCTGTTTGTGTAATAAACCTGTGTATACTCCTTGTCTCTGTTTTTGCAATAATTCTACCGAATGACTACCTGTGTATTGTGATCTTTTATTTAGTATATGGATCCATAGTAATACAATTTGATTAGATATATCATAACAGTGAATTATGATGCTGTCCTATATTATACTGTATCTTCATAATACCAATTACATGTTAACTTTTTACAACATTTTCTTACCTACAAGTTAATGGAATTCGTACTTTGATATTTTTGTCTTTCCATCTAACAATATAGATAATTAAAAAATAATTCCCCTTTTGACTACCATTAACTTTTTTCTTATATTACAGACACATGGTTCATTGTGTGATTGATTGATTGTTGTCTAACACCAAGTGAACAGTAACATGACGAGAACTTACAGGTAAGAAGTGAACACTGGGATGACCCTAACGAGAGGAAGTTTAGATTGTCACAGGAAAACGTATATTAGATAAGGTTGGAGTATGGGGTCTTTAACAACCTCTCCTAACAAACTACTCATTATAAAATATCTTGTATCTTGTATCTTAAGCTGATACAATATATCTTTTCCGCGTACAAAAGGCATTCATTTACGTCCCGGCTTATTGAGAGTTGTGCTTTAGATTCACTAGTTGACGCCCAATTATGATGGGTCGTACTTCGCAGCAACATGCCTGTTTTTATAATGGTAAAAGGATGGTCTATCTTTCTTGTACTTAAAGAGGGGTATTTTTGACCGTCCAGCTCTCAACACAGATACAGTATAATTGTGTCTAATAAAGTGTTACATTTTAAAGTTTTGCTTATCCCCTTCCAATAAAGTACATATCTGCACGTATTTACTTCAATGTTATGATGATTACAACGATTGCTGCGTGAAACGATATTCGGTTCGTCTGTACTCCCTTTTGTTTAGTAGGAGGTTCATGTTTTATTTATGTTATTTGTATTTATTTGGTATACTGGTGTCCAACATATCAGATGATGTTCATGTCGTTCACAGAAACACGACGGGTGCCATTAATAGAGCAGAACTGCTTACTCTACTTATCCGGAGCACCGTAGTTCAAACTTAGGTGCTATTTATTTTGATGTTGTCGTCGGGATTGATGTTTAAGAAGATGTACCATGGAACCGTTTGAAAGCTGCATAATTTGCAAGTAGAACACAGATTTGAATTCTAAAATAAAGGTTAAACTTACAATAACAACAATTGAAGCCAATGCTATCCCTCCAATCATCAAAACATGACCTTGCACATAATGTACCAATTCATCATAACATCCCTAAAATTGAATAACAAATGATTATCCTCAGAAATCAAATTATATATTTTACAGACAATAAGCAGGTACACTGTAATATTAGGCACCAACAAAACTATTCCTTTATACTTCCTTTCTCTTCTAGTTTCAACACAGGTACGATATATACATATGTATAGTAACTTTTGTTTTAAAATGAAAGTAAACAGCTGTTAAGGGATGTTAAGGGATGTTATAGCACTTATGTAACTGTCGAATCCCCTGATAACACAATGCTACATACATGTATATATCAAATCATTATTGTATATATTCCACACCCAACTGAGTAGTATTACCTCAAGATAATAACGATTGATTGATTCAACTTCAACTGAGTAGTACCTTCAACTTCTTCAACTTGTTGAAAGTGGTCAGTTTTTGATAGTAGACGTATTTCAGCTATAGTATTTGGGAAGCAAGTATCACAAACTGATAAATCAGGTTGTAGATAAAAATGTGGTATTAAAATCGGTCAATGACCGGATGTTGTGGTTTCCACAAAAAAACTTTAAGACGGGATTATGGATTGGTTGAATACATTTTCCCTGTAGCCAGCAACCACTCTTGTCAAGATGTTGCTCATAAGGAGGTGCAAGGTTTCTTGTGTGTGAGGACGGTTCTTCAAACACGAGGCAAAAATTTAGGCCACGTCCCTATGACAAATTGTTTAACAACAGAAGCATTTTAGAAGGACTGTACCTAGCATCAGACAAACGGTGTTTTATTTCTATATCGCAGGCTTTCATCGTGGTCAACATAGTAATGACAATATCTTATTTATATTAACATTGTAATTTATAAGGTGATACTACAACATATTGTCAATGGATTTCATGGTTCAGTGTCGTCTTTGGCTGTGTATTATATTCACATTTTTACATTAGGAAACTATTTTGTAATGGAATATGTGTATCATACACACAACATGACTAATGGCAGATTGTTTTGGTAATTCAGATGGTGTCATTATGTGGATATATTGATGAAATAACCGATATATATGTATATTAACTTTTCAATGATCCAATGCTTGAAACCATTGCATGGATTGTGTAGTCTTTGATTTATGTAAAATAAATTGGTAGAGTCTGTTGAAGGCTTTAATTATTTCACAATAATGCATTAACAAATTATACTTTACATTATGATAAAGATGTGAATTTATAGTTGCCGTTACTGGTGGACCTAGAACAGGAGTACCATCCGTGTTGTTCAATCCTGTACAAGTTACTATATCACTATCTTCTTTACAACAACTATCAGGAACAAATGCCTTTCCTGGAAAAAAATACATTATTATATACAAAAAAAAATGCATCATAAAAGCAAACAAAGAAAAAAAACTGGTAGAATCATTGGTTCCACTTACAAAACCAAGATACACAAAACACTATTTTGAAACTAAAGATTTAGTAACACGAACACAGTAATAATTGGGGGTGATCACAGTTGTTCCAAAGGGGAAAATGGTTCCTGTTGCACTAGTGTCACCCGTCGAGGTACTCGTGTTAAAATAGTTCCTGTTGCACTAGTGTCACCCGTCGAGGTACTCCTGTTAAAATGGTTCCTGTTGCACTAGTGTCACCCGTCGAGGTACTCGTGTTAAAATGGTTCCTGTTGCACTAGTGTCACCCGTCGAGGTACTCGTGTTAAAATGGTTCCTGTTGCACTAGTGTCACCCGTCGAGGTACTCGTGTTAAAATGGTTCCTGTTGCACTAGTGTCACCCGTCGAGGTACTCGTGTTAAAATGGTTCCTGTTGCACAAGTGTCACCCGTCGAGGTACTCGTGTTAAAATCAGATAACAACGACAAACAGAACATGTCTGTGGTCATCTGTGATAAAGATGTTCCATAAGTCATGATGGCGACCGTTAAACTTTCTAAGTTATGATTTTAAAATAACCACTAGAAACATGATTGATTGATTGATTGATTGATTGGTGTTTAACGTCCAGCGAGCAATTGTTCAGCTATATTCAGGACGATCACTAGAATCACTTGGTTCAAGTAGCATCCTTGTCAGTAGTAACTCTCTATGAAGGAAATCCTGATAAGAAACAAAATCTATGGAATATAGTACGAGTCTCCCCATTCCTTTTGGAGACTTAATTATCGTGAATTATTGGTTTATATTTCCGTTATTATTCAAATTTTAAACCTTTCTTTAACTTTATTTTATACTTACTATTGTTTCCCTTTTTATACCAACTGGATTTACTTTTGTATATTGCCCACGAGTCTGTTGAATTGATTCCACCAGAAACGCCACAACATTCCAACTATTAACACAAAACAATCGCTTTATATTTGATTTCTGTTTCATTTAGTTCGAGGTAAAACACCAATATCATACCTTATTATAACTAAACATTCTACAGAATGAAATAAATTTAACATCTCCATTTTTTAATGGACGAATAAAATTATATTATCCGAGTCACGGTAATACTACAAGGTTACCCAGTTTGAATTCTTTCATAAACATTTTCATCATTTCGATCATTGGTACTAATTTATGTACAGTAATTAATGTTTCGCCTGTGACATTTGTTGTGAAGGTGAGACATACCGATCATACCTTCCGTCTTTGTCAACCGTTGATTTTGGTTAATCTTAATCTTAATGTTAATTTTTTTTATCTTGAATTTCAGACATCTATATATTTTATAAAACTTCGAAAGAAGTTTCTCTATTATCAAAATTATTTTTTGTGCAAATTGCAAATGTTAACACTAATGCTAAAGGTTTTTTTTAAATATTGAATAGCTATATCAAACCTTCATATAATTTTTTTTAATATTGAATAGCTATATCAAACATTCATATAATTTCATGAAACGTACACAGCAGCTTTTGATTGTCAAAATATTGTACTAACATAAAACTTTTGAGAATAATTTTTAATTAAAAAATATGTTTTGACAAAGAATTTAGACAGTTTTTGTGGTAATATTTTTTATTGAACAGCTACATTGATGATGGCGGTCTCTCAATATGGAGAGTCAGGTTATAATGCAAAAAGCCTGTACGTGGATTATAGTGCCTAATGTATTTGGAGCACGTGACGCTCATTTTACATTAAAGAACCCCTTTTGTTACTTTCGAAAAAAGAGAGGGCTATTCTTTTTCGTCTCCACCCAACTCTCCCCCATATTTTTCTAGTAAGAGTTAAAGGTCGTTGTCCCGGTTGTCCAATTCTTCTCTCATTTCAGTACAGTTTTTTAATTTGTTGAACCTTTTCTTGAATATACATGAAATATTAGCCATTAAGCTACTGACATATTATATATGGAAAGCAAGAGAGACATACATGTACATGAACAAAACATTTATGGTAATCAGTTGGACAAAGTACAACTAATACAAATTTTAATAATGTTTCATGTGGTTATATTCTTAAATGATAATCTATGTTCTTATCTTCAAAGGTTCTACTAAAAAGTTCTCTGAAACTAATATCAACCAAATGCTCGATTTTTTTAAACTGTATATAAAGAAGGATATAAAACGAAATAAACATTAAAAATTCGTGTTCGTTTACATTTTTTCCTGAATGCAATTAATCAAATCTAGAACAAATTGTGTGAAATTTATTTTTACTTACATTTTTCTGCATAAGATCCCATACTTCTGTCATAATTCTGTTTTCCGAATTATCCATTTCTACCCCGTACTTTTCAACTAATCCCGTCTTCATCGAATCTCTTATCTTTCCAGACATCTAATACATTATATAATATATGTCATAAAAATGTTACTATGGTAATGTGTACTTGAAAAAGAGCGTATGTTTTCTACTCACTATGGATTGCGATCTTATCAAAATAATATATATAAAATCTAAGCCATGTATCTTCGATATATATATTGCCATTGGTAAGTATAAGATCCACCAAACATTACACCCTATTACATCGCCTCTTAATGGGAATATATAAACACAAGAGGGTGTTTTAACCATTGTCCACTTTAGCCAGGTCATTTTTAATGTGTTATTACGTAACGCACCGTGGTGCTGATAGCAGTTTAGCTATCATATATTTTTGCTATGTTTTATGCACTAAGCACAGGATGGTATTGTTCCTGGAAGGACTGTATCGTTTGAATGACTGTATAGTTAAAATTAAAATCGAATTTTGTCTTTAAAATATAAGCCATATGCCTTCGATATATTTAAAATCCAATACCTACATAGAAAGAAAACATTTTTCAAGTAAATCATGATTTTACTTTTAGTAATTTTCTCAAGCTAATCGTCATTCACGTAAATACAATAAAATACAAACGTACCTGTCCAAGAAAAACAAACAACAGAACAGCTGTTACTAATAAAATCATCAGTATAAAACTCATTAGTATGGTGTACTGAAAAGACAACAAAATTAACATCATGCATCACACATTATAATTCACAAATCTTTCCGAGTTTGGCGTCACGTACTCGTGCCCGTACTCCCCAATCGACAAACCTCGGGTGATTCGCTTCTCGCCGAGTTGTGACGAGTGTGTAGTCCATCCTTATCATTTCTATGTCAAAAAGGATGTTGGCCTTTATATTGTCTTTACACAGTATCTTCGAAGTAGAAACTTACAACGTTCACTGAAATATTAATTTCTTACAAGGGGAAAATGTTTACCTTTTTTATTTTTGCTATTTTTAAACGACTTGGAAGATTTGTATTATACAAGAACATGTGTTAGGTCTAAAGACTATCTCAGACGAGTTAGAAAACAAATTTGATATTTATCTTAAACCTATTGTTATTTTGTACGCAGATAACACTGTCCATATGGCTGAGTCGGCTTCTGAACTACAGATATTGTTAGACACATTTTTTATCATTATTGTTTTTCTTGGAAAATGAAACTAAATGAAGATAAAAACAAAGATCATGATTCTTTCTAGGGGGTGATTGCCTGTTAATCTTCAGTTAAATATATATAATGGGAAGGACATTGAAATAGTTAAAGACTTTAAACAAAATTAGCAATACGGACCCTACCAAAAACCAGTTAGCTAAAATACATAAAATATATTTGATGCATGTGGTCTTTTTATACATAGATAAATCTAAAATTTTCAAGTGATATTTGGTTAAAGGAAATTGTTAAGAACTCACTCCAAGATCGCTAGAAAATATTCAGAACAATTCAAAAACAGTGAATTATAGATTATTCAAAGATAAACTGGAATTTGAAAAATATTTTAATATCCTCGCAGATAAAGTCCTTTTTACATTTAGTCACTTCAGAACTGCAATTCATAAACCTCCCATCGGATATCGGCGCTGGGACAATATTTAAAGATGAAACCGGGTTTGTAATTTATGTAATTTACTGATAAGATATGAGAAAGAATTGTTTCAATAATAAATTTTTCAAAAATGCTAATATTCTAAAATTAGGAGAACTAATGAATCAAACAAAACAATCAAGACTTAAAAAACTGTCTGTATGTATTAGATTTATTAAAAACACTGCATGTCCTCTGGTTAACTTTGGTATGCATATAGTGTACATATTTTATATTTATTAGTGTATTTATTTGTTGTATAGTTATATACCTTTGTACTTACAACGGCTTACCAGAGTACAGATATATATTCTAAAAGCTTCGTCCATATATATAATTACAAATGCAGTAAAATTCCTCATTTTTGTCTTTACAAACATGGACAAAGGGAAGCCACTTGATCAATAAAGATGGTAGGTCGTACAGGGCAACAATACTGTGTTGGATTTTATAATTACAAGTCGAAAACATTTTCAGTAATAAAATACTATAATTGGAAGGGACAAAGCCAAGATTACCGTTGTAACTGTGGTCGTATGACACATATCCAGAAATTGATGGTACTTTCCTCATACATATTCCTCATAATTATATTTTGTTCACGTGACTGCAGTTTCAAGCTTGATGGATTGCTCCTCAGATTTCTCAAATAATTGCTTATAACACGGAAATGTATTGCTTCCGTCAACGGCTCAATAATTAACATGTTATTGTTGACTTCCGCAAAGTTTTTCGTCTGCTAAAATACAAATAGTTTTGTTGTTTTCTTTCAAATTTAGCCATTTTTTGAACTTGCGTGCTTGCAAAAATGATCATATTATATTAAATGTGGGAACCTGGAGTTTAGAAGTTAGAAATATAATGTTTGTGAATAGTAATTTATCCAAAGTTCAGGAATCCAAATTAATTCCGGCAAGTTGACCACAAAATATTATTCGTTGGTAAATTTGGTGTCGAACTCCACCAATTTCATATATTTCAGATATTTTACATAGACTGTTAAGGCCAGTGTAAGGGTTTGCCGCCTCGGATTTTCATACACCCCAGGAACCTCGAATAGTTCACGGTTGTCATTCATCTTTATCTCATTTAATTTGGTTTAATTCAAAGTCCCATTTTCCAATTCCGGCAATTAACATCCATGCAGTTATAAAAATTATCTTCTATATAGATCATATGAAAATTGCAGACGTCCCGGCGTCGCCATCTTATATATGCAATGCAAATGAGCAAAGTACCCATCATTTCTGGATATGAGTTTGATTAACATATAATATTGAAATCAGTGCCCATGTCACCAAGATTTTCAGTAATGTACGTCAAGTCTGGAGTTTTCTCCGAGTACTCCGGTTTCCTTCAATAAAATTGACTGCCGCAATATAATTAAACTATTGCTGAAAGTGGAATTATATATATACCTATACATAACACAAGACAGGTACAAATCGTAATAACAATCGGTAACCCCCCCACCCACACACACACCACACCCAAATACTAGGGAAACATAAAAGTATCGGACAGCATTAGTTCCCTCAAAACAATTCGAGAGGAAAATACAGATATTTTACTTGGCATGTGCAACGGACGAAAAACTACGGAGATTATTTAGCTTTTTGGTGCTTTGTATAAGTATTTATCATTTGTATACATTTATAACTGAAAGGTTAAATGTAAGTTTTACATAAATGTATAAAAAAAAACATTGACTTACAATAAGTAACACACATTTTACTTCTTTTAAAGATCCACAGACTCCACACAGTGAAATAATAGATATTGCAGCACCCCCTACAATAGCAATGTAGGCTGCCACGTGGTACAGTTCATCACCAAGAACAGCTGACAACTGATGTGCTCCATAGTCAGATGCTATAATGTACACACCCATGGACAAACTGGAGGCACCAGCAACCTGTAATATAAATAATAAAATAATTGACAAAAAATTATCTTAGTAATTTTCGCATTTGTATGTTTATATCATTAAGTGCTCCCGCTTTTCTGGTATGTCGCGCATAAAGATCTAAAGCAACCCATTAGTCGGTGTTCCACATGATGTATTCTGTCGGTTCAAGATCTGGTAACCGCCAATTTGATTGGACAGGTAAAGGTCATATGAACTTGAACCCTTATATAATAGCTCTTCGAAGCGAGGCCAAATTTCTTCATTTAAACAATTAATTCAACAATTCTGTATGTGACAGATGGTAATAACACACTGGTTCATGAATAAGATTTACAAGTTTAAGACTTAAATGCTTATATTATGGAATAAATGTTTGGACGTTTTAATATAACAAAGGATTCTGAAGTCACACATCACCTGTTTTGTCAGTACTCAATCTTATCTCAAAAGGTCATCTGAAATATCCGAAATATCAGAAAAGCGCAGCAAGTAAATATCATTGTATTTTCCACTGTTGGGTACAGCGAATACAATGAAGTAACGGGGAATACAATGAAGTAATGGGGAATACAATGAAGTAATGGGGAATACAATGAAGTAATGGGGAATACAATGAAGTAATGGGGAATACATGTGTGGGTTTTGTGTAACTGCAACATTCAAAGAAAATAAGTTAAACAACAAATACACCCCTTGTTACATTAAACTAAAAATCACTCAAATACTCAGAGATGACAATGACAGAAGCTGGTTGAGATTTGGAAATAACTGTAGACAGGTTAAACCAATTAATTAGATAATAATCATCATTTCTTGATAACTAGATCTCTAGCAGCAAAACAAATATACAATGCTTTAGCGTAACTGCCGTAAAACACATTAAGATTTAAAAAAAAAAGAAGACCAAAAATGTATTATATTTTATTACATACTTAGTTAAAATAAAGGCATTTTTGCATAACCAATATGACCGGAAGTAAACTGTCCATATTTTCACACCCCGGGAAAATAACCGGTTATTGGATTACTACAAGATCATTTCCATATCGAGGCCCATATTGACCCGGGCCAATATGGGCCTCGACTTCGTCTCAGGCCAATATGGGTGTCTCTTTTCTAGATGTCGGAAGTATGTAATAAATAGTTTAATACATGGGCATTTCCATATTGGCCTGGTTATCATCCCTCGACTGCGTCTCGTGCCAATATGGGGGTCTCGGGATGATAACCAGGCCAATATGGAAATGCCCATGTATTAATCTGTATATACAACAACAGAAACCATGGTGTATATTAGCATGACCGTCCATCATCGTCGGGTATTATAGCCTGTATTGTCTTAATTATAGTTTATTTAATTATTCATAGTGTATGGGGACTATCATAAGTCTATTTATGATGAACTACTTATTTCATACTACAATGTATGCACATTTTATTAAACATATTTTTGTTTTATACTACATCGTATAATCAAACCGCATCAGTGGTGTAAGACTAAATTTGGTATATGTTTCTTCTCCGCTAAGCACGCATCATTAAGGAGTAAGAGCAAAGACTGGTCAGCTCGGAATCAGAATAATGTGTCCAAGTAGAGCAACATGTCTATCCACGGACTGTTGTTTCAGTGAGCTAGCACTATAGAAGTCCTACTAAGCGTGTTTGTCTAGTACAAAGCGGACCTCATCATCATCTCATTGAAAATTAACTTGTTGTCGCCATGATATAGCTGAAAAATTTCTCCGTTGGCGTTAAATAACAATCACTCACTCACTTTATGCTATAATCAAAAGAAACTTTATACAGTGATGGTCAACAGTTCCACCAATATCCACAAAACCAACAATCACCTCTCACCTAAAGTCATTGAAAATCAACAAAACTACGCCATATGACGTTGGACATTCATGTTCTGACTTGCTTTTGTAAATATAACTTTGTATGGAATGGACACGGTCATTTTTGACCCGCAAGTGGTTGCCCGTGTTATACAGCGGTAGATATCCAATTTAATGTAATATATATATATAGAATAATATTCCGAATAAAATGTTCAATTGTAATTATTCTAACAAAGCTGCTCAACGTTTACTGGTTTACAATATACACCGTAAATTATACTTACAAATATTAGAAAATGAAAAATAGCAGCACAGCATTTTATATTTCCTTTTGTTCCCATCATCTGTTTAGTTTTCTGAAGTCAAAGAGAAAATTGGTTACACGTCTAGACCTCAGAATTTTGTTAATCAACCAGTACTTCCCTTGACATATGACTGTGTTAGTATACACCCTGTTTATGATGAATGAATAATTACAAAATTAATAATTGGTTTAAAATCAAATTCTGTTTTTTTTTCTATTCACTTTTGTCATCATGATTATATCGTTGTGAGAATGGTGTTGAAATAATAATTTTTACGCAATACATGTATATAAATGTTTATAATATAAAATCCTAACTCACCTTGAATGGATGACAAATATTGTAATAGCTGTGCAAAACAGGAAGTTGTTATTTTCCCGCCTGGAGCATCAACCAGAACTGGCGTTATCATGTAAATAACGGTTCACATAGATCCGAAAAGGAATTAAATGACATGGTTATACCTCCTTCACGTAATACATTCAAATGTTTTGTTTGTCTCATAAAAGACTTTTATTGTAACAAAAACTAAAAAATTGATGCCATATTTAGAATCAAAATTTTATTCCATTTTTTAATAGACTTTGTAATTCCAAACAAGGAGGGTACTACACTTTGTAGTTCCAAACAAGGAGGGTACTAGACTTTGTAATTCCAAACAAGGAGGGTACTAGATTTTGTAGTTCCAAACAAGGATGGTACTAGACTTTGTAATTCCAAACAAGGATGGTACTAGACTTTGTAGTTCCAAACAAGGAGGGTACTAGACTTTGTAATTCCAAACAAGGAGGGTACTAGATTTTGTAAATACAAACAAGGATGGTACTAGACTTTGTAGTTCCAAACAAGGATGGTACTAGACTTTGTAATTCCAAACAAGGAGGGTACTAGATTTTGTAATTCCAAACAAGGAGGGTACTAGATTTTGCAAAAAGGGACTTCATTAGAAATATATTTTCATTTTGATCTGATAAATATAATTCAACAATGAAATTCCAACATTCCAACATAAAAATTTAGTTCTTTATTTTTTATCATTGCAGAAAACTTTATAAGTAAAGTTGACAATTGTAAAAATAAAAATTGTTCAACAGCAAGTGAAAGGACTGTCACGTGATAAAGTATATTTCTTACTGATTATGACGACGTCGTCAAATTCATTCGACTATAAGATACGAAATGTGTGGTATACTTCTCAAACGACAAACTATATGCACATGTTTATATTTCAGTATCACGTCGATCATGGTTTCTGTATCAAACTTAAAAAAAAGTATTAAGTGAAGTTTGGTTCCATGTGGCTGGACGGATTCTCAAGAATATTAAAATACGAAGCAGATAACGACCGCCATATTTGGTATAAAATCTTCAATAATGTTCTAGTCTGGATAATTCTTCGTTTTAAATTCTGGATGTGTTTACTTTGTTAATTTAACGCTGCCTTTACTGTTTCAATGCTCAGTATTAAGTAAATCCCCAATACAATCACCCGCGTGAGGTTATTATTGTCCTGTTATGTACCACGTGGTAATAACCGAAATAGACAAACTAGAAAGTATACAAAGAAGAGGGGCTAGGTTCATCTGTAAGTACTATAAATCAAGAGAGGACGGGTGTGTAACCAGGATACTAAAAGAGCTAGATTTACCAACACTCCAAACTAGTTGGGGGGCAGATACCAGCAGTACCAGCTGAGGACTTTATCAAATCACACAAACCCAAAAGACAAATCAGAGAGAAAGCCTACAAAGACCACGAAACAACCAATATAATAGACAAACAAGTTAGGAACAATTCTAAAGCAGTCGTAGTACCAGCAGTAAAAACCGACCAATACAAGAACTCATTTTTTATAAAGACTGCTATAGATTGGAACCACCTAGAGGACAACACCGTTTGCGCCAAAACCGTGGAAGGGTTTAAGTCCGCGCTACTAGCTAAGCGCGACTAAACCGGCGCTCTCTCCCGTTACATCAAAGCCCAGTGGGTAACTGTAACGTAACCATACAGATACAGATACAGAACATACATACATGTATGTTGATATTGTAAACGCGGGCGTGCTAGAAAGCACTTTAAAACAAACAATCACGTGTAGCCAATCCAGTGATTTTTACAGCTCTCAAAATATAAAATTGTAGCGTGCAAAACGTGAAAAGGAGGACTTAGATACTCTTTCCGAATAGATGCACAGTGTGAGGTCGCTTATACAGATTAGAATTAAAACTTAGTGGGTCTATGAGCTTCACACCTTTCTCTCCCTCATGACAAATATGTTATTGTCTCCGCCGACATCACATTACATAGACTGCTAGGTAAAGGTATTATGTATTGACAATTCACTTGCCAACCCTGCATATACCCCGACGACACTTACGGAAGAGGAAATCCAACCAGACAATCATAGGTCTGTTTTATGTTCCAAAGATGAAGAACTAGATCTACCATCACTCTACCGGATTCCTAAATTACACAAGTGTTGTTTCAAACAGCGCCATATTGCTGGGTTTGCCAAATGCTCCACGAAACGTGACCTCTTTCCAAATTATTAACATGTATTCTATCGGCGGTCAAAACCAGGCTTCAGATTTACTGTGACACTAGCTACTCGAGAGGTGGTGTGGATCAGATATGGATTCTGAAGAACTGTAAATATTTGTCAGGGTACATACAATCTAAGTCCCTCTCTTCCTGCAATAGCACATTTGACTTCTCTACTCTCTACACAACTATTCCTCACTCTAAGCTGAAGGACAAATTAAGGGAGTTAATCCAACTGTGTTTCATAAACAAGAATGGCCAACGTAGATACCATTACCTTGTGCTAGGAAGGGACAGATCTTATTTTGTAAAAAAAAAAAAACAGCTCCGATTCTACCAAAATATTCTCTGAATCTGACATCATCAACATGTTCGAGTTTTTGATTGACAATATATTTGTTATCTTAGGTGGGCGTATTTTTCAACAGACAGTGGGCATACCTATGGGTACAAACTATGCACCTCTTCTCGCCGACTTGTTCCTTTATTCGTATGAGACATATTTCATACAGGAGCTTCTCAAGAAAAACGAAAAAAAAGCTAGCCCGATCCTTTAATTTCACGTTCCGCTATACAGATGATGTCCTTTCACAAAATAATTTTAGGTTTGGTGATTCTGTTGATCGCATCAATCCCATTGAGCTTGAAATAAAGAATACCACACATACAGATAGGTCTGTTTCATACCTTGACCTACACCTCGAAATTGACAGTGAGGGGCGGATAAGAACGAAACTTTACGACAAAGCCAAGAGATGATTTCAATTTTTCCCATTGTGAACTTTCCATTCATATATATGTATAGTAACATTCCAGCAGCACCTGCATATGGAGTACCGGTATATATCTCTCAGTTGAATCGATATTCCAGAGCTTGTGGTTCCTATCAGGATTTCCTTGATAGAGGGTTGCTGCTGAACCAAGGGTTCCTCTTAGACTTAGTTAAGTTGAAGTCATCACTTCGAAAGTTTTACGGACTTGGTTGACCGTTATGGAATATCTGTGTCACAAATGAATTGTCGTAAACACTTCCAGGTCCTTTCCTCGTTCATGACTTATCACCGGGTTTGTAACTAGATTAACACGACGGGTGTCACTAGTGGAGCAGGAACTGCTCAACTTTCCGGAGCACATGAGTTCACCCCCGGTTTTTAGTGGGGTTCGTGTTACTCGATCTTTAGTTTTATATGTATGTTTTGTAGATCGTTGTTTGTCCTTTTGTGATTTTTTCTTTTGGTCATTCTCTCTGTTCTTCTTCGATATACGGATTCTGATAACCCCTTTAGTATCTTCAAACTCTTCTAATACTTATTGCTTGTTTTAATTGACTAATACTCCCAGTGCTGGATTTAGGACAAATGAGGCCCTGTGATAGTTAAATTAGGCCCCCTAATAATTTGGTTTCTATACCACTGAGCCACTGTCATGACTGCCTGCTTTGTGGCACACGTCCATAGACTATCAACTATATCATTAGCTCAGAAACAGAACGGCTTCAAATTTAAAATTGCACCACAAAATGACATAAGCAAAATTCCATCGAAAAAAATGGCAGGAAGATATCCCCCCCCCCCCGAACAACGGGCCCCTGTGCTTAAGAACACCTAAGCACAGTGGTAAACCCGGCACTGAATCTCATTAAACATTATAGATATCAATACTATTCTTCTAATAAATTATAGAGATGTTGAAATCGTTAAATAGGATTATTATTGATCATAGACTTCGCTTTCAATAATTTCAAGAGCCTTTTGATCATTCTGAAAGTAGAGACTTGATCTGAAACTGAAATGAAGAACTAGGTTCAAATTATGATTTGATTCAGGTTCATTCAATGTATTTGTTGCGTGGTGCAATAAAATTAAAGTGGATTGAGCTTATCACAAACAATCAGCCCTCTCTCTTCATGTGTTTCTCTTCCCGATAAAGTGGCCCTAAACAACGAGGTCACCCGTGTTACTTTTATCGTTGGTCGTTAATACAATCTATTAGCTAAACGGTCGTAGCTCTTACATCCACGTTTACAATACGACTTAGTCAAACGGTCGACTGAACTCGATACTTCAATTGCGACAGGCACAAGTAAGTGTAACGCTTATGACCATATGATCATAGCAACAACACTTCCATACAAGTTCCACTGAAAATTTCAGTATTAAGTACAGACGGTATATATGAAATGAAGGAGATAATATACATTGATTTTGTGGAAACTGGATAACTCACCAAGATTGTCTAATAATCTACCGTCATATAAAGTTTATAACTCGCCAAGATTGAAATGTTTGTATATGTTACATAGTTGTTTGTATCATAAATGTTAGACACACTTGCAGGTACCCCCCGTTGTAAAAACGATTGATTTTGATTTTTGGTGTTTAACGCCACTTTCAGCTATGTCATGGCGACCTGTTTTAGTGGTGGAAGAAGCCGGAGTATCCGGAGAGAACCACCGACCATGGGCAAGCAACTGGTAAAACTTGATCATTTGCGGCTACGAGTCGATTGCACTTTTTTTTGTAATTTACAAAGCCGGGCGTCAACCCACACCGTATCCCGTTGTAAAGGGGCAATTCTAAATAAAGTATAGATAAAATCTGGAAACTGAGATGATAAAAGTCAAAATCATCATTATTCGTAATAATTTCGTAAACTTTGAAGCAGATCGGTCAAGGCCAAACCGAATAATCTTTTAATAGCATCAGGGGAGGTCATAGAGACATTGGTGAGCATCCGGCATTAAAAACAAGAAAAAGACAATGTTTCCTTCCGTTAGTTACTAGATACCGAGTGCACATTTGTTTAGATATCCATGTAAATTGTACATGACCAACTACAGTATGTCAAATAGACATCAGAAAAATTTATAGTACCGAGACGTGTTTCAGTTTGTTGTAATATACAAGAAAATCGTCATTGTTCATGTTGACAGCTGATGAATTAAAAACGTGTAGAAGTCTTAAAAACTTCTGCAGGAAAATGTCCGTTTGTTGTTTTACAGAAAGCCGTATTTCAGCTACATTCACAATATGAAGTTTACAAATAATAAATCAAGTAGGAAAAAAGGTGACACAGGTATAATGGACCTATTGGCAGACTGTTAGATGACACATGACAAAGGAGGATATAATGAACCTGAACAAATTTTGGCCAGCATCGGGTCACAAATGAATACTAATAGAAAGCTGGCATTCATGAAGTTGCAAGTTGAAAGGTACATTGTATTGTCCAAACTAAAGTACCTCGTTTGATTAGGGCGAATTGTGGGTTTGATTTGTCACGCATAATTAGTGGTTACAAAACTATCGACATGGCCGATTTCTATAACCTGGAGTTTCCTCAATATTGGCCATGGCTGGAAATATTTGTCTACAACCATCACTGTATGACATTTAGTGTTTCTTCACTGAGACAACATATAGCTATGTTGCTCCAGACAGTTATCCTGACACTGGGTAAACGAATCTTTGCTCTTGCGCCTTGATGGGTGCTCAACAGAGAAGCTATAAATACCAATCTTAGTCTTTGGTTTTACCGGACGGGGGACCCACCTATGGTTTACAACATTTTAGGCGAGCACCAGGCAGTTAATTTCAGTACAAATATTAACAATTTCTTCGATTTATCATTACATGTTGTTAAGCTCTGCCTGCCAGTCTAAAATAAAAGGAGGGGGGGAATGTACACATCAATATGTGCTCTCTCCACTCAAGACACATCATCCTGATTCGGAGCCAATCAGTTTTTGCTCATACTCCTTAATGCTGCGAGGAGGGAACAGCAAATATCAATTATATAGCCTGTGGTTTAACTTGTCCTGAACTTCAATGCACCACCTACTGCACTTGAGGCGAACATGCAAGTCATTCCACTAGATACAGTTCAAGGATATTTGACTGCTAAAGGGCAAGTATGAGAAAAAAAGAAAGAAAGCTTTTATAGTAACTACAATGTGCTTACTCTTTTTTGTGTTTATAAATCTACATCATACTTTTAACATCAAGGAGGGTTGGATTCTGCAAACACAGAACCCACTATGAACAATGGTCCATGCAGGTTTTCTGTATAATAATAAAACCAGACAACTGAAACGGAATCTCCTATCTACAACATGGGAACATGTTTGTGGTTTGATTTCTGGCCCTGGGAACATGTTAGTGGTTTGATCTCTGGCCCTGGGAACATGTTAGTGGTTTGATCTCTGGCCCTGGGAACTGTCATCGGTAACCAGCAATATAATGTGCAACATGCACCTAAAGGAATTTAAACATACACTGACAGCATACATAGCAACACTTCAAATCATGACTTAACTTGCAGGGCAAGTAGATTCATTTTCAACTAATCTCGTTTTGGTTAATGGTGTTTAACACCACTTTCAACACTATTTCAGCTATATCGTGGTCAGTTTCATTAGTGGAGGAAACAGGACGACTCACAGAAAACCAACAACCTGTAGCAAGTCACTGACAAACTTATCACATAATGTTGTACACCACACCCCGATTGAGATTCGAACTCACATCAGTGGCGATAGGCACTGACTGCATAGGTAATTGTAAATCCAACTACCATATGATCATGGCCACTAGTCTTATGCTGTCCCTGTAAGTAACAATAAAACACATTAGAATATAACAGTTTTATTAACAAGTTTTCATGTTAAGAACAGCAAGATAATGATGATTTAGTAACTATTTACTTTAATGTCAACTAAAACAAACAATCAAACAATTAATATATGTAATAAACTAATATGCTCTCCTGTGCAATTTCTATGTCTTGTAATTTTTACTTTTATTCCAGGATAAAAATTATCAAAATTAATTTGAGAAAATCAAAAATTCGTTACAACACTTTTTTTTTTGTATAATATGTAAATTCAACTGATTCATGACATATTCCAAAAACAACAATTACTAGTATACACAGAAAATTCAAAATAACATAAAATTATAAAATTTTCATTTCTTTATAACCTGTTTCTAGAGTACATAAATGTTTACATATTTGTTGACATAGATGTTAACATACAACCTTCCCCTACAAACACTCATAACCTATATATACAGCAGTAACATACAAAAAAACAAATAGGTCAATCTCCAAAAAAGCAAAAAGGTCAACTTCCAAAAAACAAATAGGCCTTCCTTCTCTTCTATCAATTACTTTGTAGCCAAATATGTTCACCTATATTACCTTTTCTAATGCAGTTGTTTATAGAAAAGGTGTTAAACACCTTTTCTAATCTGACAGCATCTATTACAGGGTTGATGCTGATGTGGTTAAAATATAGTTTACATTTGGTGATCAGAGAAGTTTATATATTTGGTAAATCAAATTAATATTCATTACTGTAGTAAGGATATGAATGTAAATGAACATGAGACTATTTAACTGTATACTTGGACACAAATTAAAGTAAACGAACAGAGCTTTTATTGCTGTTCTATAGTTCATCAATATATTTGTCAAGATCTAATGTGTATCAAAAATGATTGATTGTTGATTAATTGGTGTTTAATGCCAACTTTTGCAGTATTTCAGCTATATCGTGGCGTGAACAAATTTTATGTATCAAAAATGGACTTATTGTATTCAATCTGTATTCCAGGAACAAGTGTCATTAGTCTCAACATTTAATTTTTTTTTTTTGCTTAGTAATGTAAGATTAACCTTTCCCCCAATAATTATCATAGTCACGACTGTTTTATTTTTTCTTCACTACACTGTACAAGAATTATACATTACAAGTACCACAATCAACTTACATAAGGAAACCCATTTAACTAGTGTACCTTTTCTTTTGAGTTCTACAACATTGCCAATAGCTTTTCGAGTCCTAAATCACTGCTGGTGGCTTTTTGAGTCCTATTACAATGCTGAGTTTGACAATTAAAACCATCAGTTAATGTATCAAGTATGAAAAAGTCTAATAATACAACTATATACCATTTCCCTTATGTTTTTCAAAACACAAACCATTGCATAAACATTGTCTCGTATTTTGTGTGTGTAATATATATAGGCCAACAGGCAATTACAGAGTTCTACATGTTTGTGCAAACCCCCACCCCCAAAAATCAACACAAATACAAAAATAAGCATGTTATTTACAATCCATAAAAAAACAAAACAAGAGGCTCTCAAGAGCCTATAATCACGCACCTGGTCTAAAATTATTTTTTCATAGAAAAGGTCTGAATATATGCTAAACAATCTAAAATTCAAATGTAAGCTGGTTTCAGCTTATATTAGCAGGGATCTACACTAACAGTCGCCCAGTCGCCCAAGGCGACTTAAAATTGTATTGGGCGAGTGAAAACTCGATTACTTCTCGCCCAGGTGACGACTGAAAATTTTGGGAGCGATGTCAAGAATTATTAATTCCCGCACCAGTTTTTAGACTTACCAAAATTGCGACTGGTTTCCGATTTTTATTTTACATATTTTGGTAATGGTATATCGAAATCAGCGGTGTCAGTAGAATTATCCCTGAGAAATGATTGTCGGTTTCCCCAAGTCAATTTTTTGCCACCGGGTCGTTATCTTTTATTACTATTACTAATAAATACAATAAAATAAAATAAAATGAATACACCGGCCCTCTATTCTTACTCTAAGATAGCCAAAGCGCTTAGGATATCGGTAAAATGATCATGATTTACATTATGGATAAAATGGCCACCGGTGATGTGCCCAGTGGAACCATTCTGACTATTTACAGAAATATACGCATTTATCAACGAAATATGAGTGATGCAATTTTATTGGCTTAGCAAAAGCCTTTCTGATTTATTTCGTGACCTTCACGGGAAAGATACCAAAACACTGATTTGACAGAAACAAGAAAAAAACAAAATTTTTAACACAAAACACCCCTTTATACCATTATAGGACCAAAAGTGAGACCAGGTGTACCATTGGTCGTAAGCATATTCTACATCCCATAAGACACATGTTTGTTCATTTTGAATTTGTGGTTTAACATCTCTTGAAGAAACAAACCCTGCATGCAAGCCTGTCCTTAAAATTTTCCTATGGTAGGGGAAACCAACGATCAATTTTACATGGCCAAATGACAATGCATAATTGTTTGTTGGCAATATATTTCAACTATTTCAGAGCCTATGGCTAAGTAAACCACAACTGAAAATTAAAAGAATGAAAGTCATATTTCTAATTCTTTCAGATTTTGTTTTAATCATATACAGTATACAGTATAAGATTAAAATTGGTGATTAACTTTAAAACACATATAACATATATCCACAACAGAATACCGAAGGAACAAGTTAAAGGAATTATTAAAAAAAAAACACAACAGAATCCAAAAACAAGTCAAAATTGACTTGTCAAAATGGAGATATTGTTAAAATTTCTGATTTACCATATCTGTAATCTACCTGAAAAAAAGCTGGGCGCCTAAATTATTTGTTGGGCTCCTTGAAAATGAAAGTTAGGAGACCAGGTGGCGACCATGTTTCAAAAGTTAGTGTATATCCCTGTATTAGTATATTTATGCAATGTAAAAAAAGCTATTTTTTTTTAATGGTAACTATTAATGTCAGGCACAATTTTGAAAGTATACTTGTGACAGGTCGGTGGTTTTCCCCGAAGTACTTCGGTTTCCTCCACCAATAAAAATGACCACCATGATTTAACAGTGGAATTAAACACCATAACCCTATATGTGTGTGTTTTATGTCCTAATTGGCTTGATAATAGTATACAATTTTGAAATCAGACACCTAGAGGATGATATTTTTGGAACAGCTTACATTGAATGCCAGACAACGGATACCAAACGATGGCAAAGGTTTACATGACCTTTTGGGTCAGGAAAGCTTAGCAAGAAACATAAAAAAATTAAAATAGAAGCTAATACTGTATCTACATAAGCACTAATGAGGCAGCACCAATAACAATGTGTAGTTTGTAATGAAAATGTCTATACTCTTCTTAAATGTGTATTTACACAAACTTTATAAAAACAAAACATTCGACCTCTTGTGTACATACATGTAGTTATAAGGCTATGTACAACTTATCATACAAGAACCCCAAGAAATAGTTTAACTTAGCAATTTACATGATTGCATGAAAAATATACTTTTATCAAAACAGATAAGATTTTTCTTGTTTGAAAAAAAAACAAAAAAACAACAATAGAATCTATGACAATGTATATAATATTACAACATTGTAATAGAATCCATGATCCATGTATATAATATTATAACATTGTAATAGAATCCATGACAATGTATATAATATTACAACATTGTAATAGAATCCATGACCGGTGTATATAATATTACAACATTGTAATAGAATCCATGACAATGTATATAATATTACAACATTGTAATAGAATCCATGACAATGTATATAATATTACAACATTGTAATAGAATCCATGACCAGTGTATATAATATTACAACATTGTAATAGAATCCATGACACTATATAATATTACAACATTGTAATAGATTCCATGACACTGTATATAATATTACAACATTATAATAGAATCTATGACCAATGTATACAATATTACTTATAAAACACAAATGATGATTAATTACATTTCCTCTTTGGCAAGTTCTTCACTATTTTTATTATTTAATTTTGCATCTTTTCATTTTTTTCCATATGAAGTGTCTTTATCTTCATTGTGGATCCCCAAGATTATCATTGATAGACACTTCCTCCACCTCTTTTAACATGTCCTTCTCATTACTCATCCTGTCCTCATTATTTGTTTTTACTGTATCTTTTACTCCATCATTTATTTCATCTACTTTAGCTTCAACATCCTCTACAACTAGAGATTTCATCTGATCTTCATCTTCATCAGTACTCTTTACTTCTTCATTTTCAATCATTTCATCTTTATCTTTTCCCTCTTCATCCTTTACTTCATTTGATTCTATTTGATCTTGTACTACATCAATATCCTTCACTTCTTCATTTTCATTTGTGTCATCATCTTCATCCTTTACTTCTACTGATCCATTCTGATCTTGTACTACATCAATATCCTTCACTTCTTCATTTTCATTTGTTTCATCATCTTCATCTTTTACTTCTACTGATCCATTCTGATCTTGTACTACATCAATCTCCTTCACTTCTTCATTATCATTTGTAGTGTCATTATCTTTTCTCTCTTCATTCTGTACTTCTACTGATCCATTCTGATCTTGAATTTCATCAATATTCTCTACTTCTTGATTCTCATTTGTAGCTTCTTCATCTTTTCTCTCATCATCGTCATCCTTTGCTTCGTCAGTATTTTTTACTTCTGCACTCTCATTTGTTTCATCCTTATCTTTTCTCTCATCATCATCTTTAACTTCTAGTGCTCCCATCTGATCTTGAATTTCATCAATAACATCTTTACTAGCTATGTCTATGTTATCTTTACTAGCTATGTCTACGTCATCTTTACTAGCTATGTCTACGTCATCTTTACTAGCTATGTCTACGTTATCTTTACTAGCTATGTCTACGTTATTATTGTCTGCATAAGATGTATCATCAGTGTCCAGTTCTGATATATTTTGTTCTGACATTTCTTTCTTAAACTTTTCAATAGCCACCTCTTCAACTGAATGTTTTATGAACTGCTCTATCAACTCCTTTGGATCGACATCTTTGGCTGTTGCTTCAGATTGACCATAAGTAGATTCTTTTAGATCTATTGTACTATCATATACAGTCTCTCCTTTAACAGTCATGTCTTCCAGTACATTGTTTTCTTCACTTTCTAACTTTCCATGTTCAGTGTTCAATTCCTTACTATTCTGTTCGTCTTCAATAAAACATTTTTCTAGTTTTTCGTCGACTTCCTTTACAATATCCTCCTCTTCTTCGTCACTGGCACATTTCACGGTATCCTCTTCATCACTTTCAGCATCAATCTCATCGCCATCACTTTTCTTTATCTGATGTTCATCGTCAGCCTCAGCATCAGTTCTTTCCAGACCATTAACAGAATTAGTTGTCATTTCGTCAGGAGTATTATTTTTGCACAAATTCTGTTGATTTTCAGATTTTTCAGTTGCCTTGGAAGCTTCTTCATCAATTTTACTTTCATCCTCAGCATCATAAAACTCATCATCTTCCTCATCATCATCTTTTCTTTTATTGATACCATCCAGAGTGTCTGCTAAAATGGGAAAGTTAATATGTTAACGGACAGTCTACGAAAGTGTTAATATGACTACTAAAGTGTTTTTGTTTCATAATTTCACATTACAACAATAAGCTTAGTGAGTGAGCGACTGTTCAACACCAATTCAACAAATTTCAGCTATATCATGGCGAGAACAAGTTAATTTTCAATGAGATGATGATGAGGTCCGCTTTGTACTAGACCAACACGCTGAGTTGGATTTTCAGTGCTAGCTCACTGAAACGAACAGTCCGCGGGTAGGCATGTCGCTCCACTCGGGACACGTTATTATGATTCTGAGCCAATCAGGGTTTGGTCTTCTCCTTAATGCTGCATGCTTAGAGGAGAAGCAACAAATATCAATTTTATAGTCTTTGGTTTGACCCGACTGGGGCTCGCACCCATGATCTACTGCACTCGAAGCAAGCACGCTAACCATAAACCACTGATGCTTAGTAATATCAAAGTCTGTTTGCAACTGAGGAAACAGGCTATTGCACCCATTCTAGATTTTTTTTTTGTTTCAAAATAAAATAACCAAAAATTGTTTATGACCTATCAATAACCCTTTTACAATAGACAAAGAAACCCTAAGGTTTCATTCAAGTATATGCAGTGGTTTCTCAGATACAGTATGAACCCCAAAATTTAACAATCCACTGGACCTTGACAATCTTACAACCAGTTTTCCCTTCAGAAAATCCACTTAAAAATACATAATTATCTATACACTGTATGTATAATCTAGTTTATACATCATACAAATATTCCAGAATTTCATCATCTTTTGTGGATTTTAGGTATGTACAGTGAAACTCGTCTAAAACGAACCAGGGGGCAGCACGGCTGTGATCGTATGCAATCAGTGCGAGATGTACAACATTATGTGATAAAGTTTTGTCAGTGACTTGACAGGTCGGTGGTTTTCTCTGGGTCCTCCGCCAATAAACCTGACCACCACGATATAACTGAAATATTGTTGAAAGTGACGTTAAACACCATTAAACAAACATCTAAATCAAACCCTGAATAAACCAGAATCCTGCATAAACCAAACTATAAATTATGTCACAATGCATGAAATCTTTATTAATTCAACCTGTATAAACAGAACAACTGTCTATTCTGAATGCAAAAGTTGATCCTATGGAGGTTTGATTTAGACCGTTTTCTCTATATACTGTACCTGTAATATCTGGTACTGGTTTAAAGTTGATATAAGGTTTCTCTATATACTGTACCTGTAATATCTGGTACTGGTTTAAAGTTGACATACGGTTTCTCTATATACTGTACCTGTAATATCTGGTACTGGTTTAAAGTTGATATAAGGTTTCTCTATATACTGTACCTGTAATATCTGGTACTGGTTTAAAGTTGACATACAGTTTCTCTATATACTGTACCTGTAATATCTGGTACTGGTTTAAAGTTGACATACAGTTTCTCTATATACTGTACCTGTAATATCTGGTACTGGTTTAAAGTTGA
>MJUT01054278.1:151546-163894 GCA_002080005.1 Gigantidas platifrons | reverse complement strand
GTCAAATATGTATCCTCTAACTGAACATACACTGTACAGTGTGAAATTACAATAGGCAAGCTAGCCATCAAATACATCATCAGTACAAACTTACAAATCATTTAGACTTGTACATTCAGATTGTTAACGTTTCAGCAAATGAAGCCATGTACTGTCTACAAACTTTATACCTGCTATTCAAAGGGCTCAGTGGTTTCAGAGAAACTTAAAATGTGAAAAGTTTATAAACAGACAGACAGACAATGGATGCCAATAGATAGCAAAAATTCACATAACCTTTGGATCAGGTGAGCTAAAAAAAAATACATCTACAAGAAAAGAGGAAATTAAAAATAATCACTTTGTAATATATAAAATACATAGTTGAGTTTTCATTACTACACCAGGTTCAATACCTGAAAAATTGACATAAATGCTGATATCAGTCAAGTCTGAAATATATTATTCTAAATACTATATAATTATGCTAAACATTTTTGGAGACACAAATCATCACAAATGTGTACATATGTAAGCTGTACAATATAATTCAAACAAGACAGATTTTATTTCATTGGTATTGATGAACAAAAAATAACAACAATAAAAAAAACACAAATAAACAAAACAATATTATAATACGACATAACAAAACAAAAATTGACAAAAACTTGAACCAACAAGAATCAAAATGTGAATTCACAAAGGACATAAATTACCCTCAATTTGTTCATCACCATCAACAGTTTCATTAAAAGAATCTGAATAGCCTGTCTTATCTAGTGTAATATTGATGTCATCTAAAGGGACAGTTTGATCCAAGTCTTTGTCACCTAAAAATCAATGAAGTGAAAAACAGTTTGATCCAAGTCTTTGTCACCTAAAAATCAATGAAGTGAAAAATGATGATGAAAAGACTTTAATATTGTATTTTACAACAATTGTTTTCCATTAAATACAGGACAGTCAAAACAAGATAAATGTAAAGATGTAAAACTGAGAATGTATGGTGAGAAATAATTCATCTAATGATAGAAATGGTAGGGTTATAAAGGTGCAGTTTTCGAGCTAACCCCCTTGCCCGAAGCCCGTGACAAGTCAAACTGGATTTGGACAGGCGAAATAATTTAAGGCTAAGACTGGAAGGTGTTCAGTGGTTAAATGTGACATGGAAAAATATGAAAATAAAAGATTGGAATGTCTCCATACAGCACAGATGCCCCATACTTCCAGCTAATATTAAATTAAAGCTATGCCTGATTCAGTAGACATAAGGTTTCAGTGGTTGGTTCAATTAGAACAAAGATGAGACCATGAAATGCTATTTATCAATTACAGCCAGATTCAGTAGACATAAGGTTTCAGTGGTTGGTTCAATTAGAACAAAGGTGAGACCATGAAATGCTATTTATCAATTACAGCCTGATTCAGTAGACATAAGCTTTCAGTGGTTGGTTCAATTAGAACAAAGGTGAGACCATGAAATGCTATTTATCAATTACAGCCTGATTCAGTAGACATAAGCTTTCAGTGGTTGGTTCAATTAGAACAAAGGTGAGACCATGAAATGCTATTTATCAATTACAGCCCGATTCAGTAGACATAAGCTTTCAGTGGTTGGTTCAATTAGAACAAAGGTGAGACCATGAAATGCTATTTATCAATACAGTACAGTCAAACTTGTATTCAGCAGTCACCTTTGAGATAAAGGAACTAGAGGCTCAGCTCACTGAGCCTGTATCACTCACCTGACAATAGAATGATACTGAAGCAAATCTCAAAGGGAGATAATCATTACCTTAACTGTTTTCTATATTTTTTAAAGATAATGTCTTTGGGCCAGGTGAGATAAAACTAGAGGCTCTGGAGAGCCTGTCATCGCTCACCTGGTAATAATTGGCAGGGTAAATCCTTAGGAACGTGAAGTCTAACAAAGATTCATATTTTCTTGCGACTTAAGACACAATTTGCTTACTATTGAATGTGTGCTCCATAAATTCTGAAAACCTAAAGTCAAAATTAAAATCTCCCATGGTAAGTATATTAGACTGCTTAAGTTTTAATTCTTGAAGAAGGTTATCAACAAGCATATTTTTCAAGTCTTTCTGTTTGCAGATAGGAGCAGCATAGAACAAATCAAGTCAACTGGCTTGGTACTTTCTGAGAAGTACAACTCAGTACAAATTCCCATTGGGTCTTGTAGGCTTCTATGTTAAACTTTGTTCGTCTATGGTGGCCATCTTGAATTTCCAATCGGAACCAAATTTACAATTTAGGTAGAGGACCATCCATAGATCATTCACACCAGAAAAAAAATTCAATTGAATCAGTAGTTTCTGACCAGAAGATTTTTAAAGATTGACGAATCAGAAAACATTATCTACCCCTGGCAGCCATGTTTAATTACAGTGATCGGGAAAGTCCAGCGCCATGCGCAATTTGCGCATTAAGCTGAAAAATGGTGCAGTGAAAGTAAAATGTAAGCGCCCATGTGGCGCAAAATAATTTAGCAAGGTTCGGTATCCATGGAACGATAGTCATCAGTCGTACGCTACACCGAATTGCAGTGTAAAATAGTGAACCCCATTGAATTATGCATAATCGTGTCGAAATCAGATCATTGAGAATGTTTTGCCTATTTATATATTTATCGGATTGTCTCATGGTTTTTCGTTTGCTTAACACTGAAGTAAATATAATTATGAAATGTCTAAATACCGGAAAAGAATAACAACCAATGATATGACTTTTTTTTCCAAATGTTACTCCAAATAAATGTTTGTAAATTTGATTTTTGACAAATATGAATCAAATGAATGAAAATTTGTATAAAATCATCCCAAAATTCAATATGAAATTTGATTTTAACAAAAAATTCTATTTCTGAAAGTACGTGTCTGCGAGGGGTTGTGCTAAACTACGAAACGAAATCGAAACGCAACGAAATATACTAAAATGCGAAACGAAATGCAACGCAACGAAACGAAATTTAATATAATGCGAAACGAAATGAAATGAATACAACGAAACGAAATATACTAAAGTGCGAAACGCAATAGAACGAAACGGAATTTAGCGAAACGCGATGAAATATTCCCTATAATTATCGTTCATCAGAAGCAAGACAGTTCTCATTATTAATTAAAAACTCAGAATTCAATGTAATCTAGCAGCTAATAGTTACAGTGACAATACTCTGCCTTCGAAATTCTCTGATAGGCATCGATTACGGTTCCATCCCAATACTAGTACCCGTAATTAACAGAGCAATGAACATGTTTCAAGTACTCTATACATTATCTGGCGTCAAAAGAAATTAAATATCTTAAGAAACTGAGGATCATTTATTATGATGAAAACCCTGTCACTTCACATGCAAACAAATAATGGGGTTTCCGCAAACATGGGTAGTGTCTATGTTGTGGCCCCAGTCCAAAATAAAGCGGGCATACATTTCATGGTGAATTTATCAGACCACGAAGTGCAATGTAATAATGATAAAAATCTAATTTATTAGTAATAATAGTTTTTTCGAAACCTTTTGTTTGATCAATTGATCAATTTCACAAAAGGTACATCGTATTGATTTGATTGATTGATTTTTGTTCTTTAACGTCACTTTCAGCGCAGTATTTCAGCTATATCATGGCGACTCGTTTTAGTGGTGGAGGAAGACAGAGAACCACCGATCATGGGCAGGCAACTGGCAAGCTTTATAACTTGCGGTTGCGAGTCGAGTGCACCCTTTTTGTAATTTGTAATTTTTGCGAACCCACTCCGGTTTGGTGATAGGCTTGTATGCGTTGTTAGATAATACAACTACCCAATCCATTGAGCCACCCAGGCCCTGGAATAGAGTTTAAAATTGGACCCTTTTGAAACATGTTACAAAAGAACCAATGCATAGATTGAACCAAAATTCCTGCACCCCCCTTTTCAGGCTGTAAGGCCAGACGCATAGGCCTTGAGGTCCGACTCTGGATATACTACAGAAACCCTGACAAGAATATCTGGCTACCCTTCTTACCTCATTTATTGAGAGTGCTCCTTATAGAAAGGACGATTCTACATGGCATGATGGTCGTTGATGCATTTTTATTTTGTTTGTTTTGACGAATGGTTCATAAATCTTATACATTAAATTTTTGTCTTGAAGTATTGTTCATAAATCTTCTTATACATGATATCAGTACATTTTTGTATACAATTCTGCTTAGAATTTTTCATCACTTCTCGTTCCATTCATGTTGTTCTTATTGGATTTTAGAATAGTTTCATTTCGTTTCGCATTTTATCATATTTCGTTGCGTTTCGTATTTTAATATATTTCGTTTCGTTGCGTTTTGTTTCGCATTTTAGTATATATATATTTCGTTTCGTTTCGTTCATTGCGTTTCGATTTCGTTTCGTAGTTTAGCACAACCCGTCTGCGAGTTATTGTTTTCCTGTATTTAGTTGAATTTTATAGAAAAATGCCTCCGAAAAAAAGTAGCGTCTGCCTTATTTATATATTTTTATGATCATTTACTAAGTATTTTACCGTATCCAAGTGATTGTTTTCAACTCAGTGTAATTACCGGAAATGGTAACTAGGGACGATTAAAACGCCACCTGGCGTTTAAAAACTCTCCTATTGCCTGTCTAAATCTAATCGAGGTACGAGCCAGGGAACAGAACTCGTCAGTCTACGTCTGCCTGTTTTACCTGGCCAGAAGACTTTGTTTTCGTTTGTTGGTTGAGATGGAAATAACAATTTCGATCCTGACGATTCCGTAAGAAAAGAAACTGAACACATGATTGACTCTGGCTCATAAGACGTATATGTATACCCCCGATCCTGTCTCATCAGATTGTGATGATAATGAGAAAGACGACCGCAAATACCGTCCTGTCCATGGTTGTTTATTGTTAAAATTTACTTGGAATAAAAATTCATTTGAAATGTATGACTTTATAAAGCCTTTTGACCTTTATTTGATTGACTGTGTGTGTAACTGAGTTGAGAACAGATTCAATAACAAAGCGACAAAGGCATGAAAGGTGTATCAAATGTTAATTTTGTATTCTATAATTTTGATTATATTCAATTTCAACTTGTGAAATTGTTCTTGTTCTTTGTGTACAAAATGTAAGTGGTTTCTCAATTATATTGGTCAAGATAAGGAAATCTACAATACATCAGTGTCACTGGATTGGAGAAATGAAGCTTGAAGCCCTAATTCCTGCTTGCCCTATTACCTGTTCGCCCTGATAATTATAATTGTGTAGGATATCAAAAATAATAGAAAAATAAGTGATATTTGATTGCTTATAGATATTAAATGGAGATATTCTAAATATGTGGCATGCTAAAGTGTATATTTCGATAATGGGCAAAGTTAAACATTTCAGTCCTTGGAATAACAATGTAGTGAAGCAGGTAAAGATGAGTGAATCCAGTCTGTAGAAATCACTAGAAAACTGAAAAGCAATTCAATTTCAATCAATTATATTTATTTAAATGTTACATGAGCTATAGTATGAAAATACATATCTAGTATGCATTATTGTGCTGGAAATATATTTCATTTACAATGGCCCATTGAAATTTTTTTGAAGGGGCCATGGGCCCATTATGAAAAAAACCTTCAAGATCACTGAATTACCGATCAGCACCAAAATTACAATTCTGGTAAAGGACCTACCGGTATGTTAAACTTCATCCGTCAATGGAGGTCACCTTGAATTTCCAATCTGCACCAAAATAATAGATCAGGTGTAGAACCATCCAAGTAACATTCATATAATGCAAAATATTCAATTTGTTGAGTAGTTTCTCACAAAAAGGTTTTTCAATGAAATTCCCATACAGTCCAATGGTCCGCTGATGGCGGACATCTTGGATGGAGGTCTGGGTCACCGGATATAATTTTGAAAGTTGATCATATAAGTACCATTCATGCCATGTTTGCTTTAAATTGGCTAACTGGTTTCAGAGGAAAAAAAATTTAAACATTTTTCCCATAGGGTCCTATGTTAAAACTATGTTTGCTGATGGCAGCCATCTTGGATGGAGGACATTATTTTGAAAGTTGACCACCTAAGGACCATTCATGCCATGTTTGCTTTAAATTGACTTACTGGTTTCAGAGGAAAAAATTAAACATTTTTTCCATAGGGTCCTATGTTAAAACTATGTTCGCTGATGGCGGCCATCTTGGATGGAGGTCGGGGTCACATGACATTATTTTGAAAGTTGACCACCTAAGGACCATTCATGTCATGTTTGCTTTAAATTGACTTATTGCTTTCAGAGAAAATTTTTTTTAAACATTTTTCCCATAGGGTTCAATGTTAAAACTAAGTCGAGTCATGGTGGCCATCTTGGATATGCAATCGGCACAAAAATAACAAATTTAGTAGAGGACCATCCAGTCATCATTTCTATAATGTTACAATTCCATCGGCTGAGTAGTTTCTGACAAGAAGATTTTCAAAGTTTCAACCAATCAGAACACATTATTGGCCCTAGTGGCCATATTGGATTTCCGATCTGCACCAAAATAACAAATTTCGTAGAGGACCTCCCAATGAACATTTCTGCCAAATTTGGTCCAAATCAGTTCAGTGGTTTCAGAGAAGAAGAAGAAAGTATGAAAAGTTTACAGACGTGGACGACGACAACGCCGCCGGATGCAAAGTGATGACAAAAGCTCACATGACCCTTTTAGGAACAGAAATTTTTACCGATTTGTTTACGACTTTTGACTTTATTAACGATAATCAAAGACCCTTCACTTAGGGGTCTAAGAGGTAACCAGGACTGACAAAAATTTAATTTTTGACAGCCCCAAGCAGTAAAAATGTTTGCCGGTCATTAGGTCTGACACAAAGACGTCATTTGCCGGACGCTCTAAAATTCCATCCCCTAGGTACGATAATTAGCTGCATCTCTGAGTTATGGTCTATAATGGTTTGGGTATGTGGTTATGGTGTTTAATGCCACTTTCAACAATATTTCAGTTATACTGTGGTGGTCAGTTTTATTGGTGGAGGAAACCTGAGTACCTAGTGAAAACCACTCACCTGTCGTAAGTACAAACTTTAGCACATAATGTTGTATCAAGTACACTTCTCATGAGTAGGATTTTAACTAACAACTTTAGAGGTGGTAGGCACTGATTGCAAAGGTAGTTGAAAATCCAACTACCATACGATCACGACGGCACCAATAATGACCTGCATTTAACTGTTACTGGAAGGTAATCATTTGGAAAATTTGGTGGTTGTTTTGTTATCATGCTGTTTTGTAACAATTTACATTTAATTAGTTGATTATTCAATGATTTGATAGCTTATTTAATACTATATTGTTTTGAGAACACCTCAAAATTGAACAAGGGCAACACAATGCGTGGCATATCCCCTCGCCTAAAAATTTGACCCGGTGACCGTGACTTTTATCCTTGAAAATCAATAGGGTTCCAGATTCTCTTAATTACTAAGTATGTACCAAGTTTGGTCAAAATCCATTGAAGGATGTTGATTCTAGAGTTTTCACAAGAATGTTACAGGGTAAAAATTAGCTACGAAAGGAAGGACGGACGGTAGCGTTACTATATCCTTTCACAATTTCGTTGGCAAGAGGATAATAACCAATGAATTTCGTTGGCAAGAGGATAATAACCAATGAATTTCGTTGGCAAGAGGATAATAACCAATGAATTTCATTGGCAAGAGGATAATAACCAATGAATTTCGTTGGCAAGGGGATAATAACCAATGAATTTCGTTGGCAAGGGGATAATAACCAATGAATTTTCAAGGTCTAGAATGAAAACTGACTGGTAAATACCAGTAAACTTATATGAATGGATAAACTTTGAATGACCGCTGATCACAATAGTGAGGTGACCATTTATTTGAGTTAAAATAACACATAAATCAGGTCTAGAGGGCCCTGGTCATTTACAGCAGGTGACCAGCAATACAGAGTGACCGTTGGGGCAAGTTTGACTGTAACTTAGTGATATTTTTTTGGATTCTCCACAAAACATTATTGGTAAAATCAAATTTGACCTGTCTATTGTAGTAAAAAAAGAAATTGGTACAATGTAGTATTGATAACATGAAGATTTCTAGGAGTAGAACAATATGTCAGATACTTCTT
The DNA here is from genome assembly GCA_002080005.1 of Gigantidas platifrons. Lineage (NCBI taxonomy): Eukaryota > Metazoa > Mollusca > Bivalvia > Mytilida > Modiolidae > Gigantidas > Gigantidas platifrons. The sequence continues at coordinate 155,766 of MJUT01054278.1, read as the reverse complement.
AGTATTTAATAAAGGCAGTAATTCAAGTTCAGCAAATCTTGTTAGAAACATGAACAGTTGTCTATATATATACTTGTGATGATTAAAAATATGCCCCAGACCACTTGGCTACTGTCTCCCTAATTTAAAAACTCCAGACCATGAATACATTAAAATATTTCTTTGATTCTACATTTTTCTCTTTTTACTGAACATATATATGCCTTGTAAACATTAACTGTAAACTATACCCTCATTTCCTCTGCTATCTTCTGCTAAAACTATAGAATCACAAAGTCCAGTCTGGTCAAGGATTACAAGATCATTATCCAGCTTCCCTAAACATACAAAAGCATAATCTTCAAAGTCCAGCCAAGAATTTTACAAATGGAGAAATCAATTCATATTCAACCAGTTTGACAATCCCTTTATATATATATATGTGTACGATTTAAAATATCATGTAGCTCGTTTTAATCTTGATTTCACAGAAATATTAAAAAAAAAGACATAAACATAAACAAGGGCAACACAAAGCATGGCACATCCCCTCGCTTAAATATTTGACCCGGTGACCTTGAACTTTGACCTCGAAAATCAATAGGGTTCCAGATGTTACCCGGTGACCTTGAAAATCAATAGGGTTCCAGATTCTCGTAAGGACTAAGTATGTACCAAGTTTGGTCAAAATTCATTGAAGGATTGATTCTACATTTTCCTCTTTTTACTGAACATATGCCATGTAAACATTAACTGTAAACTATACCCTCATTTCCTCTGCTATCTTCTGCTAAAACTATAGAATCACAAAGTCCAGTCTGGTCAAGGATTACAAGATCATTATCCAGCTTCCCTAAACATACAAAAGCATAATCTTCAAAGTCCAGCCAAGAATTTTACAAATGGAGAAATCAATTCATATTCAACCAGTTTGACAATCACTTTATATATATATGTGTACGATTTAAAATATCATGTAGCTCGTTTTAATCTTGATTTCACAGAAATATAAAAAAAAAATAGACATAAACATAAACAAGGGCAACGCAAAGCATGGCATATCCCCTCGCTTAAATATTTGACCCGGTGACCTTGAATTTTGACCTCGAAAATCAATAGGGTTCCAAATTCTCTTAAGGACTAAGTATGTACCAAGTTTCGTCAAAATCCATTGAAGGATGTTGATTCTGGAGTGTTCACAAGGATGTTACGGATGTTACTATATCCCTTCACAACTTCGTTGGTGAGGGGATAACAAGGGCAATGGCACCAAGGTACCCTCGTCTACACAAGTCACCTTGCCCACTATGACACCAATGTACCCTCGTCTACATAAGTCACCTTGCGCACTATGGCACCAGGGTACCCTCATCTACATAAGTCACCTTGCCCACTATGGCACCAAGGTATCCTCGTCTACATAAGTCACCTTGCCCACTATGACACCAAGGTACCCTCGTTTACATAAGTCACCTTGCCCACTATGACATCAAGGTACCCTCGTCTACATAAGTCACCTTGCCCACTATGACACCAAGGTACCCTCGTCTACACAAGTCACCTTGCCCACTATGACACCAAGGTACCCTCGTCTACATAAGTCACCTTGCCCACTATGACCTCAAGGTACCCTCGTCTACATAAGTCACCTTGCCCACTATAGCACCAAGGTACCCTAGACTACATAAGTTACCTTGCCCACTATGGCACCCTCGTCTACATGTCACCTTGCCCACTATGACACCAAGGTACCCTAGTCTACATAAGTTACCTTGCCCACTATGGCACCAAGGTACCCTCGTCTACATAAGTCACCTTGCCCACTATGACACCAAGGTACCCTCGTCTACATAAAGAATCAAAGTGCTGAAAGCACTGATGGAAGTTGTTGCTTTCTGTGTTTTTTTTTATTGCGTGTAACAATATTTCATTTGTTTTACAATAACTGTTAAAGGGGCATTATCTGCCAAATCGTAAATTTGTGTTACTCATAAAAATTATCAGATATGATTGATGCTTTAATAAAACGTGTTTCTGTAACATATAAATGTTATGAAATGTACGCTTATCGGGGAAATAATGTGCAACTGGTCGTGTTTTGAGATCGATCAAGAAATGGACACCATCTTATTAATTATCGACATTGCTTACAGAGTTTGTTGAATCGTCATTAAATCAGTACAACAATGCACTTATTTCTTGTGAATCTGCATTTAGTCGGTGTTAATTACAAACAAAGAACCATGCAAGTTGGCAGTTAATAAGCGATAAAATACAAATTATTTGTTTTTACCTGTCACTAGTAAGGTCAATTGCATACGGAAAAAGCGAGGTCAAATTATTTGCTTGCAAGCAAATAATCAATCGATGGTAATTTCCGTTCTCAAAAGGCGGAAAGTGGTTCGATAAGCTGTTTAATGTGAAATATTTACCTTTATTTCATCATTTTAATGCTATTTACCAATTTCCAAAGCATATAATTTTTTTGGGTCAAAATCGTAACTAATGCTCATTTAAGCATTTGAAGCAACTAAAACAGTTACATGTTTGTATTGAAGAATCACTCCAAACAAGATGATGTTTTATGTTCAATAATATTAGTATTTGAATTTTTTTGCAGATCACATAAAAAAATCCCAACCTTAATCCTGTACCAGGCTTCATTGTATTGAATTTGGAAAAAAATTGTCAAACATTATCATTTGGTAACAATTTTTATTATTATTTGATATTATTTAAACATCCTTATTGGTCAAGAAATAGTCACATGGTCTTCCTTAAAAACATGTATTGACTTGAAAAATCATGTATTGACTTGGAAAAACATGAAATGACTTCGGGAAAACATTTGTTTATTTCCGCCTTTTACAGAATTAGTTGAGTGCTACCCAATTGCACTTTCTCCAAAATTTCAAAATTTTCAAAAAATTTCAACAAACACTCCAAAATTAAAAAAAAAAATTAAAAATTTTCAAAAAATTAAAAAAAAAAATCAAGTTTCCCATAAAATTTCAAAATTTTAATATATAAATAATATTGAAAAATGATAAAACAAATACATTTGTATAGCCTACTTTCTTCCAGTGTTACAAAAGATAAAGCAATTGTAGCCTTTTAATATCGGTCAATACATATAGATTATAACATGCCCATTTTCATATCGGTCCCGGTATCATCCCGAGACTTCCATATCAGCCCAAGACGAAAGCCGTGGGCTGTTATGGGTCGAGGGATGATACCAGGACCTATATGAAAATGGCTATGTTATAATCTGTTTATCACATATTTAACCATGACTGAAATAAATAAATTGTAAATGAATAAATGAATTTATGTTTATTCATCAACATAACAACAAAATAAATAACGTGTAAAAATCAACAAAATAATTCACCGTATTTATCACAGGTATTGAACATAACTTTTCAATAATTATAAATCAGACTTCCCATTCTTATCATTTATATTTTTGTCATAAAAAATTATTGTCACATTTCCCTGAATATTTGAGTATGGGAATTCTGTTATTTTGGAGTTGGGCAAAATGGAAGCCAACACGATAACCGTTTGCTTATTAGAGTTATTACTAGTAACCGTTGACTGGACAGAGTTATTACTGATGAAAATTAGAGTAACTGTTTTATTTTCATAGTTCTCAATAGTCGATGCGATGGTGTAAATATCACATTCGCCATCACTAAGATATCTACTGATGGAAGCTTGCAAAAAAATCGGGTTCGTAATCCTGTTTGAATTTCGGACGCGCTGAAAAAAAAATTCTTGCTAGGTGCATGTACATCTCCTCGACTCCAATATATTCAGGATTACAGCGTTCTCCCACAGTTGATAACCAATCCTTGAATATCCTTATGTTACTCTCAGTTTTACGCTTTGTATTGATATTTTTCATCTCCGTTTTATCGGTTTTTTGTATGATGTTTCCTTAAGTGTCACAATGACGTCATCCACGCAGGGCACAATAACCGGTTATTTGCCCGGGCATTGATCTGGATCAGGAACGTCTTCTTTTATCAAATATGCAAAACGGTACGGATAACGTACAAATATGTGATAAATGGATTTATCGACCCGTTAAAGGTATATTTGACCTCAGACTTCTTCCTCGGTCAATATGTTTAAATGGTCGATAAATCCATGCATTGACCACACCAAAAGGCTATAATTGTATAGTATACAGATGACAACAACAGCAAAACGTACGACAGCATCATACAATAAAA
>MJUT01054278.1:124677-141119 GCA_002080005.1 Gigantidas platifrons | reverse complement strand
GGAAAAAGCGAGGTCAAATTATTTGCTTGCAAGCAAATAATCAATCGATGGTAATTTTCGTTCTCAAAAGGCGGAAAGTGGTTCGATAAGCTGTTTAATGTGAAATATTTACCTTTATTTCATCATTTTAAAGCTATTTACCAATTTCCAAAGCACATAATTTTTTTTGGTCAAAATCGTAACTAATGCTCCTTTAAGCATTTGAAGCAACTATAACAGTTATTGAAGATTCACTCCAAACAAGATGATGTTTTATGTTCAATAATATTAGTATTTGAATTTTTTTGCAGATCACATAAATAAATCCCAACCTTAATCCTGTACCAGGCTTCATTGTATTGAATTTGGAAAAAATTTGTCAAACATTATCATTTGGTAACAATTTTTATTATTATTTGATATTATTTAAACATCCTTATTGGTCAAGAAATAGTCACATGGTCTTCCTTAAAAACATGTATTGACTTGAAAAATCATGTATTGACTTGGAAAAACATGCACTGACTTCGGGAAAATATTTGTTTATTTCCGCCATTGACAGAATTAGTTGAGTGCTACCCAATTGCACTTTCTCCAAAATTTCATGAAATTTCAAAATTTTCAAAAAATTTCAACAAACATTCAATAATATTGAAAAATGATAAAACAAATACATTTGTATAGCCTACTTTCTTCCAGTGTTACAAAAGATAAAGCAATTGTAGCCTTTTAATATCGGTCAATACATGGATTTATCGACCCGGTCAATATATGTTTAAATGGTCGATACATGCATTGACCACACCAAAACGCTATAATTGTATAGTATACAGATGACAACAACAGCAAAACGTACGACAGCATCATACAATAAAATAACTGCAAAATGTTTGAATAATAACTAGAGACTTAGTGGGCTGAGACTGCATCGCTCACCTGGTATCGGATCTGGCTTGGGTTATCAGGATTCAGCCAATCAGAAACAAGATTTTCCTGTGGCAGCCGTGTTTTTTATCCGACTGCATTGAAATGTGAAAGGTTTATAGGATTCCATCGTTAGATGATTTATATCAAATTTCAGATCATTTAGCCAAGTGGTTTAAGAGTAAAAGATATTTTAGGATGCATTCTAAATAAGTTGGGTTGTTGTGGCCATCTTGAATTTTAAATTGTCACAAAAATTACTTAATAAGGGACCATCTGAGTATCATCCAAACAACAGAAATACAGAACATTTTAACTGGTAAACAGTTCTTTTGTAGTTTATGGTCTTCAGAACACATTATCTGCTCCTGGTAGCCTTGTGAATTTATGAGTTGCACCAATAACACATACTTTGTTCATATATATGTCAAATCTGGTTCAATTTGGCTCAAAATTATGAAAGAAAATCCAAATATGAAAATGTTGATTGACAACGGATGGAGGCCAAGTAACGTCGTCATAAGTTCACTTGTACATTATTAGGGGCAGGTATGGTAATAACAGTTTGCTATCTAGACTTGTAACATTTTAACTGGCAAACAGTTCTTTTGTAGATTATGGTCATCAGAACGCATTATCTGCTTCTGGCAGCCATGTTGAATATACGAGTTGCACCAATAACACATACATCATAAGGTACCATCAGGAACATATATGTCGAGTTTGGTTCAATTTGGCTCAAAATTATGAGAGAAAATTCAAATATGAAAATGTTGATTGACGACGGATGGAGGCAAAGTAATGTCATCACTGGCCCAAATTGAAAACTGGTAGCCCAAATATTTCAATAAATTTTTTTTTGGTGTTGTTGACTAATAAAGCATTCAACTAAAGCAGTTTGTTATGTTTTATTCTTCAATTATTCCCTCCCTACACATAACCCTATAAACCCTTCCCTCATCCCCATAATCTTCATCATCGTCATCACTATCAGTATCATAATCTGCCCTATATATTGGTCGACTCGGTGACATTTGTCTTCACTACTTGGCATTTCCTCCATAGCTAAATTGCACTCATTCATTTCCTTGACTTGGTCCTCCACTTGCTTGTATGCTATAACAGGGTTTCAGCTGAATTTTATTATATTACGGTCAAATGACCTAACTCATATAAATTCATCAGGCCTATCGTATCTGAAAGGCACTTATTCAATTAGTCAATTGTGTCCTAATTTGTCTAAAACTTATAAAGTCATTTAATGCATACTTATTTATAATATTTGGAATTGAAAGCCAGACAGGTTTTCAGAGGTCACCATCTCTTTCCAAAAAAAAATTAAACTTCAGTGAAAATAAATAGAAATTAAAATCAAATTCCCCAATGAGGAATGAGTCAAAGACTTAAGAGAAGGCTTCCCTAAATAGGTTACAAAAAATCTGCTTTGAAGTAAACATTTTGTAGATTTTTTTTAACATAAATAAAGCAAAGTATTTTATTTAAATTCACAGAGAAATAAAAAAAAATAGTGGACCTTTTCAACCATTTGTCTTAATCAGGAAAAAGCTTGTAATATTTGTCCATTTCAAAGGTTTCAATATTTCCCAAAAACCTAAATCAAGTCCTCTATCGTATTTTGCACAAAAGAGATGTTTAAATTTGGTGCCAAATTGATATCCGATAATCTTTGCGTGTCCGGTCTGCGGCGATTTTTATTCTTATATTTCATTGATATTTTCGTTTTTGTCAATGTCCTTGAACTTCATCAAACCATGGAACGATAAATAATATTAAAAGAGTTTTGATCTGGCGTTTCACTTTAGTTTTAATCAAAATAAATTATGGACAAATTNGATATCAAACAGGGCTCTTTTATACAACAAACCCAGTATTTTACACCGGACAGTCGATCCGGTGGAAGGTAAACCAATGTTTGGTTACGTAACAATAAAATGAAAGTAGATACGATTCGTATATTTACGCGCAGTGAGATCTTTTTAGCCAATAAATGTCGTTTCCCCATTTATCTAAAGATTGAAATTAATTATTTAGTACAAATATTTGTTCCAAACTATAAAAATAGTGATGATAAGCATGCACAGCTATTGTGATAGATGGATTATATTGTCAATTTACACCTTGTTTCCTTTCTGAATCCGCCTTTGATTTTGCTATTTGTCTATTGAATTGGGTGACAACATAGGAAGTATGTTGCATGGCAACAACTTCCAATAACACAAAGGTACCCTCGTCTACATAAAGAACATCACCAAGGTATCCTCATCTACATAAGTTAACTTGCCCACTATGACACCAAGGTACCCTCGTCTACATAAGTCACCTTGCCCACTATGACACAAAGGAACCCTCGTCTACATAAAGAACATGTCATCCATTTACAGTTTCACTTAGTTCAGTGGTTTTAGAGATGGTAATTGTGTTAAACCTTTATACATATGGATACAAAGTGATAACAAAAGCTTGTCTTGTCTTTGACCAGAACATGATAAATAAAGTGACATTACCCTCCTCTCCTCCATCGTCTGCTTCAACAATAGAATCACAAAGTCCAGTCTGGTCAAGAGTTACATACTTGCTTTCCAATTTTCCTAAATATACATAAATCTATTTAGTTTTAACAATTAATGACTTGGCTTAAATGTTCTATTTTTCCTTTGGAGTATGATATAACTGTAAACTCAACACAAGTTATTTACTGACCTTGGGTCTAGAATACTAAGTCATTAATTAAGGGTCCTGCAGACAGAACAATTTACTGACCTTGGGTCTAGAATACTAAGTCATTAATTAAGGGTCCTGCAAACAGAACAATTTCAGAATCAACAAAGACATATAGATGTTGTGGTCTACATGATCAATTACCAGTATATGTCAACAAGCAAAAGACGAGGTTTTCAGTTTCAATCCTTACATATTAATATAGAATTTTGGGACATAAAGCTGGCAATTTATTTCCCGATTTTCACCAAAAAAAAAAAAGATATCCACATCTACACATGCTGATAAACTGTGTGACAGTTCATTTCGTTCCAAATCAAACTATAGGAGAACCAGCACTTACAAACAAAATATAAAATGTCTATGTTAAAAAGGGTCATAACTCGTACAATTTTTTTCCCCACGGAAAGATGATATGCTTATCTACACATGATGATAATAAGTTTCATTCCAATCCAAGTCACCAGAGAAGAACTAGTGTTCACAAACCATAATATCCTACATAATGTATAAATTTTTCATCTCATAAAGAGTCATATTAACTCAAACAATTATTTTCTGATCTTCACAAACTGATGATATGCATATTCACACATGTTAATAGGCATCTATGTAAAATTTCATTTCAACAAATAGAGATTGGCTGAACTATTACAAAAGTCTCCCTAACAAACTCGCTTGATGTACGTTGGTCCTTTTCCCCCATTTGAAACAAGGGGTTTTGATAGTCACAAATAAAAGAAGAGGTAATGAATGGGGTTGGAAAGCTGCTGCAAGCTGTTTTTTTTCCCACATGTTACAAGTGTAACATACTCCAAACATGGGCCATGTCTTACAGATAAGTAATGTACAAGATTCATCCTGCAGTTGAGAAACTTTGTCCTATTTCTATACCCCAAGTTCCCCCAGGGCCTCTTACAACTGACAGTGAATGAAAATGACATACTAGTAGTATGATTTCAGAATTATGTATTAAGAGAACCCAAAAAAGTATTGTCTGAGCAGGCAATACATTTGAAATTTAAAGTTGATTTTGAAGTAACTGACAATTTATGAAAAGAAAGTTTAACAGAGATGGTCAACAAGCCAACCAATATCAACAAAACAAAACAATCACCTCTCACTGTTAACAGAGATGGTCAACAAGCCAACCAATATCAACTAAACAAAACAATCACCTCTCACTGTTAACAGAGATGGTCAACAAGCCAACCAATATGAACAAAACAAACAATGGTCAACAAGCCAACCAATATGAACAAAACAAACAATGGTCAACAAGCCAACCAATATCAACAAAACAAACAATGGTCAACAAGCCAACAAATATCAACAAAACAAACAATGGTCAACAAGCCAACCAATATCAACAAAACAAACAATGGTCAACAAGCCAACCAATATCAACAAAACAAATAATGGCAGAGCTCCAGATAAACTGCGTATTTGCGTTTTTTATGCTATAAAAACGAGTAAAAACGCATGTATTATCAGATCAGAGTGTACACATTACGCATACATATTGCTGTGTAAGCAAACTTTCCAAATTCGGAACGTACTTGTACGCTGTTAACGATAATAAACAATACATTTTTGTCTTTGAGAAATTCCCCGTAATTACTTCCCTTTATACTTTTCGAAGGAGAGAGCGTATACATCCGAGGGGTACCGAATGTTTGGGTTTCTAAGGATCGATGTGAAAAGAGATCTGATTGGATGTTTACAATAAATCATCCAATCGCGGTCAATATTACAAATAAATGCGGTGCTCCTTATAAGGAGTGGTTTACGTAATAAGTAAGAGCTAAAACGAAAGTAAATTTGGGAACACGTTGTTCGTTGAAAATGAGAACATGAATAAGCATGCTACTGAGTGCGGAAAATTCTATACTTAAGCTCCTGACAGTTTCATCTGTGTCTAGTGACAGTATAGTTAAAGGAATCATTGATGACATTATCAAAACGGCTGTGAAAACTGCCGAAGTCGACGAGCAAAAAACAAAATATTTACAACATTTTATTAATAAACATGACACAATCGTGTCAAATTAAACAGAGATATACATTTCACTTGCATCCTGCATTTATTGAATAACGCTTGTGTCAAACATAATCTTAAAAGTGTACATGTAAGCAATCTTTTCTGAAGTAGAGAGTACAACAGTGCAAAGGAAATATGTAAATACCCATCATTTTCAAAAGTAGGGGGTAATTACCCTTTGGACTTGAAAATTATCTGGAGCTCTGAATGGTCAACAAGCCAACCAATATCAACAAAACAAACAATGGTCAACAAGCCAACCAATATCAACAAAACAAACAATGGTCAACAAGCCAACCAATATCAACAAAACAAACAATCACCTCTCACTGTTAACAGAGATGGTCAACAAGCCAACCAATATCAACAAAACAAAACAATCACCTCTCACTGAACACAAAAATTACCATGACATATGCTAGTAAAATGTTGCTATAAAACATTAAACAATACACTTTTGATTTTAACGAGTTTGTGTGTATCATTTCAACTAAATTTGCGAGATTCAATCACAATTTTCACATCTATTAGATACTATTAAAAGTGAAAACTGGTGATTTTCCCAATGACCTCCTCACGAGACATGGTATACATTAACATACCTTCTACTTCACTTAGCTTATGTGCATCACCAGTCTCATCTAATACAATCATACCTCCATCTGCGAGTACAGCATCTATAATAAATATATATTATATAGTATTACACAATCTGAGAATCATCACAAGTATGTTTATAGAGTGCATGTGGCCAGGGTGGAAAACAGTGAATGACCCGAAGGGGAGTGCATTATGTCTTCTATCCTTACCACTATTTTCCAGTCAATGCTAATCACAACATTAATATTATTATTATTCTGACTTCACTATGTTCAGTACTTGATATACTATCTTTGAATGTATTATTTTTATAAGGCCAAAAAAAATATATGTGTGTTTACGGTCACCCGATCGATCCAATTTTTCAGCCGCCGACCCCAACCTTTTTTATCTGCAATTATTCGACACTAATTTTTGCTAGCGACCCTATCAATTTTTACACAGAATTCGGATAACCATTTTGGTTGTTTAATCAGCAGCAATGTTTTATTTATTCAACCGCTAGCTTTTTGTCGAAATTGAGAGCAAAGGTAGAAAAACTGCACAACTCGTCATAAAACAGCATCAATAAATGACGGCTTACCGGAAATTTCGAAAATGAAATACCGGAATCCGGAATGACTATTATTTCCGGTTTTGCCGATAGTTAAAAAAAATAATGCAGACCGACCGACCCTAGATTTTTTTTTTACATGTGACCGTAAACACACCTTTTAAATATATACTGTCTGTTTATACATTAATAAAACGAACAGAGACAACTTCATCTCTGCATTCCAACAGGTGATGGTGCTATTTGAGAATGATGATAGAATTAAACGTTCAAATGATTCAAGCATTTTGGTGATGCTATACTATTGGTGATAGTATTATTGCCATTTTTATGATAATATATGGTCTTTTTGAGGCCAAAATTAAAATATTGTTTCCCCAAATCCGACCATCCCAGCCAAGTGTGAGTAGGTAGGTAGGGAAATTATTTTATTTTTTTTTTTCTTCAAAAAAGTATTTTTACTACTTTTAGTAAATACATGTAATACAAATGTAGATATCTAGATAATAGAATGTATGCAATAAACTGCATACCAGGTACTCATTATTGCATGGCTTATATCCTTGGGTTTGTATGCAAGTAAAAGAGCTCCGACTTCTACTTTTTCCTTCCCCTGTATTATAATACCCTGCTTCAACGCGCTGGACAATGGACATTAAAAAAATAATTCTTGCTCTGTATGGACAATAAAATAATTTGAGTCACACCGATTTTTCAGTCGTTTTGGGGTTTGGGGAAACAAGCAATATTTTATTGTTTGCCCGAGAAGAAGTAAATCTGTGTAGGTTTTTTATCATTTGTTTATATAGGTATGTTGTTAGTAAATATAAGTGGTCAGTCAAGATTTGAACTTTCATAGCAGATTTCTAAGGGATTATTAATAAGAAAGGCACTAATATCTCTATGGTTGTCTGAGATCCAATTATCAAAAGGGGAGGGATGGAATCCCATTAACCGGTTTAAGCCCATTACATTTTTGTGCCTGTCGCAAGCCAGGACCTGGATTTCCAACGTCATATGTCAAAGTAATTTTTATTTTCAATGAGTCAAGGTGAGAGGTGGCTGTCCATTTTGTGATGTTGGAATTGTTGACCATCACGGTTTAAACTTTCTTTTCAGTCATATATTAAGGGCCCTTTGTCATTTAAACATAGATGACACTTAGAAAATAGGATGAGCTACAACAAATCTGCTGAAATACTTTTGGACCGAACATTTTCTGAGGAATTCAATGAAAAAGTGCACACTAATTGGACTTTACTTGTAATTTTGGGCAATGATCCCATTTGGCTCCCTAGGACATTTTTCGGACAGAGACTATGCCAACAACGGACACAGAGTGTTAACAATAACTGGACATGACCATTTGGGTCTGGCGAGCTAAAAATCATGACAATACCTTTATCACTGAGTTCTTCATTAATATTCTTGCCATCGTCAATCAGTACCACTTCGTATATTTTATCAGTCATTCCAGTGAAGACAGCTTTTAGTTCAGTAGATTCAATCAAGGCACTAAGTCTGGGTTCTATGACAGCAGGGTCAACCTTTTCACAACCATCTAAACAGCAGTAGTAGGCCATAGCTGGTGAGGTGGTATCCTTATGTAAACATCTAAGTCTATCACTTGATAAAGTCTCCCCATTTCCATAGTCTACGAATGTGACAGTGACCTGTTTACCATCAATGTTAGTTACTACAGCTCTATACCAATTAGAGTTGTCAGAAAACAGACCAAAGCAATAATCACCTATAGCTAACATTTCTATCTGAACTGATGGTAAAGTTATACACAATGTCTGTAACTGATCTTGTAGTTCTTGTAGGATGGTTTCCTGGCTTGCTAATTGTAGATAAAATCCTTTATCTTCCACACTTGATATAAACACAGTTACTTCCCCTTCTGGTTTAATCTGATCATCAATTTTAACAATTTTCGTCTCGTCAGTTTTGATTTTAGCATGTCCTCCACTTACTAATAATTGTCCAACATCACCTTCAGTATTGGTGATAGACACTTGGGAGGCTGTTATAAAGGTGACGGTCAATTTTTGATCATTTGTGGCTTCTTCAAATGCAGCTATAGCATCATCAGACCATTGTTCTTCAACAGGACCAACTCCATGGAGACAACATTTAACAGCAAAGGGAGGTAACTTGACAAAGTCTTCCTTCGGTAGTTTTAAATCAACAATATTGACATCTTCTGAGTTTCCATAGTCAATAAAACATACAGTGACTACATTTCCTTTTACTTCTTCTACTAAGGCACGATACCATGCATCATCTTCAGTGTATTTAGTGCAGTAATATTCTCCAATATTAGCTGTTTTTGTACTTTCACCAGGGTTTTCATTGTATGAAGATTGAAGAATAGCTGCCAATTTTTCCAAACTGCTCTCCTCACTTGCCAGTTGTATAAAATGTTTTGATGGTGATACAACAGAACCAACATATCCAGAAACAGATGTTCCAACAGGGACACTTCTACTTGGTAGTGAGATTGGTTGTTTTACTTGGTTACCTGTCATTGGTGCATTTTGTTCAGTTTCACCTTCATCTTTTCTTGCAACAGCAGTTTGTATTAGTTCCTCTGCAACATTTGTTGTGCTAGTTGTTATCTCAACAATGTGCTCCTTATCACTGGAGAACTTTACTTTACAGGTAACCACATCTTGTCCTACAAGGCTTTCCATAATATCCTTAGCATCGACATTCCAAGTGCCAGTCTGTAAAGGTTTAACTCCAGCTAATCTACACCTTATGGCATGTGCACCAATATTTAAGAATTGTTCAGTAGGTTCACGTAACTGTTCAAACTCTAAAGTATCAGGATTACCGTAGTCAATAAAGCGGACCTTGTACTTTTTACCACTAACACTTTCTATGTAGGCTCGATACCATGCATCATCCTCAGAATATTGAGCAATAACTGGTGTTCCAACTTCTGTTTTCTTAATGGAAATAGATGCTGATGGTCCAGACGTATATTCCTCCTGTATCTGATCAACTAGTTCCAGTAATTTATCTGAAGCTTCAGCAGGTTGAATCCAAAAACTATGTGGATTATCTATCCACGAGACAAAGACTTCCTTTGATGTATCTTGGGGTAATGTTGTAGATTGGTATGGACTAATGACCGTCAGCGTACCTGTGGCTAATATTCCATGGCCAAGATCGGTTAATTTCACTGCCAGATCTTCATTTGTATCTAAATATTTCACTTCTACAAGATACAAGCCATTGGAGTGACTTACTAATTTTACTTCAAAACTTTTATCCACTGTCAAAGTTGTAAAATCTTCATTTGATTTTTCTGACCATCCATTTCCTTCAGGTTTTGCATTGTTAAATGAGCATTTTATTCCTTGAATTGGAAGATTAAAATACTCTGATTTGATTGTTTTAACAGACGACCTTGACACCTTTTCTGTATTACCATAATCAACAAAATACACCTCAAGCTCACTTCCCTCCGTGTTTGTGATTTCTGCTCGGTACCACTGTTCATCTTCAGAAAACTTGGCAATACATGGTTTCTTTATTTCTGCCTTTGATAGATTCAATTCACCTTCTGATAAGCTGTTGTATTCACTATTCATTTTTTCTGACATTGTGTCTAAAGCAGGTACTTGTTCTGAATTTTGACACCAGAATTCACCAGGGCTGATTGAGTATACAATACTAGCTGTAATGGCTTTCCCAAGAACAAGTTTTTGAGCAGCAAATCTATCCAGATTTTTATGTTCCCACTTATCTCCTGCGTCTCCACTATCATTGTGTATCATTGTGTTAGTGGTAGCTGGTTTGACATTCCAATTATCCCCTTCTCCAGCTGATTGTCCAAATCCCCTTTTTGCAGGTTGCTTTGCAGGTGTGCTAGATGAATCATCACCCCATTCCTCGTCAATAGATGCCGTAGTTGTATTGCCTCCAAAACCACCACTTCTTGCACCTCTATCCCCACCAAAACCACCACTTCTTGCACCTCTATCCCCACCAAAACCACCACTTCTTGCACCTCTATCCCCACCAAAACCACCACTTCTTGAACCTCTATCACCACCAAAACCACCACTTCTTGAACCTCTATCACCACCATCATTACCAAATCCACCACGACCTCCTCGGCTTCCACCTCTGTCACCACCAAAACCACCTCTTCTTCCACCTCTAAATCCATTATCCCCCTGATCATTTTGATCACGTCCAAATCCATCATGACCTCCCCTTCCACCACCTCTGTCACCACCAAAACCTCCCCGCTTTCCTCCAAAACCACTTCCTTGGTCTTCTTTGTCTTGTCCAAATCCACCACTACGTCCACCTCTTCCACCTCCAAAACCACCACTTTTTTCCCCATTGAAACCACCTCGTCTTCCACCAAAACTGCTTCCTTGATCACTGCTGTTATTTTCATCTTGACCAAATCCACCAGTCCGGCCACCTCTGCTGCCACCAAAACCACCACGACCTCTACTACTACCACTAGTGCCATCATCATCTCTTCCAAAGCCACCACTACGGCCACCCCTGCCACCACCACGGCTACCTCTGTCCCCACCAAATCCTGAAGATCTATCTTCATCAGCATTATTGTTTGACACTGAACCTCGGAATCCAGTGTTTCTATCTCCACCAAATCCCCCTCGTCCACCACCTCTATCTCCACCAAATCCCCCTCGTCCTCCACCTCTATCTCCACCGAATCCCCCTCTTCCACCACCTCTATCCCCACCAAAACCTGAGCTACGACCACCTCTATCTCCCCCAAAACCAGCACTTCTTCCACCTCTACCTGAATCACCTGAACCTCCAAGACGACCACCAAATCCACCTTTCCTGTCATTACTGCTTCCACCAAAGCTACTACTGGCTGCACCAAAACCTCCATCGGAATTACCCATCTGCTGCCTCCCTAAATTCCTACTGCCAACATCACCATCTCGAGTCCTTCCACTTCTTCCTGTAAATTTATTGTCATCAGACTGCTCAGGACACAGTGAGTTTGACATACTTCCAAATTTAAGGTTAAAACTTTCTCCTGATAGATTTTTCATCTCCACAGAATATCTGTCTTCCTCTTTGTTCCATTTTTTGAAAACAGTATTGAAGTTTTGGTCCAGTGTCAGATCTTCAAATTGTGTAATGTGCTCTGGTGACCAAAATCCTTGTGTAGTAGCAATTCCTATTAATAAATATATAAATAAATAAATTAATTAATTGTATTTCAGTAGAACACAATGTCAAAAGCTTACAAGGCCTTTGGCCAGGTGAACTAATATGATATATCAGCTTGTGACCTATATTCATTTTATCCTGCAATTGTGTGATTTTTAATACTAATAAAGGGGGTCAAATAAACTTTAGTGTTATTTAGTCATGATAAAGCTTTTCTGGTACCTGATTCATGTAAAGCAACATGAGACATTAATACACCTATGGCTGGCTTTCTTACCTGTTTCTAAAGCTCGTACAAATAAACTTTACATTTTCCAATATTGTATGAATGTGTATATATGTGTGTGTGTGTGTGTGCTTAGCACTATTTTTCTATTGCTCATATCACAGGCACTAGACGTTTTGTCAATATGAATATAACATAAGCAATGGGCAGAAAATAGTGTCCAATATATACAAGGCTTCCAATGCCAAATTCGGTCAAAATGTAAACAAAGCAGTTTATTTTTTTGCACACCTTTTTCGTGTAAATCTCGTGGTATCCTTTGATTCTATACTACCTAAATATACATCCGCCTTATTTTTTTCGGGAATTAATCCATCATCAGAGCATCACAAAGAACTTTTTGTTGAATGCTGAAGTTTAACGACTTCCATGGTGGTCAATAACCATTGCAACTGTCCTGGGCTGAATAATTCAAAGGGGAGATAACTAAGGCGCATGCAGATAATTCATTGGTCGTCTGCTTTTTTGAATTTTACCGGCTGCAAACTTGAATTACCTCCCTTTGATGACGTTCTAAATCAAATATTAAAAAAATGGAATGCCATTTTGTACAAAACAAACTCATATATTTTTGCATTGAGGAAAACAACAACACAACTTACCGTTAATAATATTTTTATCAGTATTTTATTTGATTTTCGTATGAAAATTATTCAGCCCGGGACAGTTGCAATGGCTATTGACCACCATGGAAGTCGTTAAACTTCAGCATTCAACAAAAAGTTCTCTGTGACGCTCTGATGATGGATTAATTCCAGAAAAAAGTAAGGCAGAAGTATATTTAGGTAGTATAGAATCAAAGGATATCACGAGATTTACACGAAAAAGCCGTGCAAAAAATAAACCGCTTTGTTTACATTTTGACCGAATTTGGCATTGGAAGCCTTGTATATACATTTTGTATTATATATATTAGACACTATTTTCTGCCCATTGCTTATGTTATATTCATATTGACAAAACGTCTAGTGCCTATGCTCATATCTAGCATCTATTTGTTAACTTAATTTGGACATCTGTTTTTAATGTGTATTTTACGTAGACTCTGAGCCTCATGAGTTTTAAAATGGCATATATCATATATTTGTACGGTTATCGATTTGTCGGTTCTAAAAGCTCATAATAGCTCATGTTTGTTTTTAAATTATGTACCGACTTCTTACATAAATTTTATTTGAACTTGATATCTGGTTTACACAGAGTTCAGTTTATGCAGGTCTTACTGGAACTTGACATTTTTCTTACACAGGGTTCAGTTTAGACAAGTTTTACTGGAACCCCCATATTTGGTTTACACAGGGTTCAGTTTAGGCAAGTTTTACTGGAATCCCCACATCTGGTTTACACAGGGTTCAGTTTAGGCAAGTTTTACTGGAACCCCCACATCTGGTTTACACAGGGTTCAGTTTAGGCAAGTTTTACACTAACCCCCACATCTGGTTTACACAGGGTTCAGTTTAGGCAGGCTTTACTTAAACCCAACATCTGGTTTACACAGGGTAGTTTAGGCCAAAATAAAACAGGAGGGTGTAGTTCAATTTTGAGATCATTTTGACTTATAATAAAGCAGCAAGTCAATTAAAGAAATTTCCCTTTTAGTAATGGTTGCCATCTTGAATGGAGGGTGGGGCTGTCAGACACAATTTTGAAAGGAACATCCCAGCCAAATTTGGTTTAAATTGGTTCAACAGTTTCTGAGAAGATATAAATGTGATATTCTATTAAAATATGCCTAATCTGCATAATCATCATAAATCGTCTGAACAAAAAACCTCACCAAAAACCTGGAACATATGTTAAATTACTCATTGGAGAGTACTCAGTTTGGCTGAACAAACTAGAGGCTCACATGAGCCTGTATCGCTCACCTGACATAACTAAGTCCTCTTAAGAATGTCTGCATGCCGAATACATCTAAGTTACTATTCAAATCCCATAGGGTTCTATGTTAAAACTATGTCTGCTCATGGCAGCCATCTTGGATGGAGGTAGTAGTCACCAGACACAATTTTAAAAGTATACTACCCAAGGACCATCCATGCCATATTTGCTTTAAATTGGCCGACTGGTTTCAGAGGGAAGACTTTTAAACAATTTTCCCATAGGGTCCTATGTTAAAACTATGTCCGCTGACTGCGGCAATCTTGGATGGAGGTCGGGCTCACAGGACATAATTTTGAAAGTTGACCACCTAAGGACCATTCATGCCATGTTTGCTTTAAATTGACTTGCTGGTTTCAGAGGAGAAGACTTTTAAACATTTTTTCCATAGGTCCTATGTTAAAACTAAGTCGAGTCATGGTGGCCATCTTGAATTTCCGATCAGNTTTAGTACAGGATCACCCAATGATCATTCCTGTAAAGTCACAATTCAATTGGCTTAGTGGTTTCTAACAAATAGATTTTTAAAATTTCGACCAATCAGAACACATTATGGGCCCTGGCAGCCATGTTGGATTTCCGATCAGCGCCAAAAACAAAAATCTTGTATATGACCATCTAATGAATATTTCTGCCAAGTTTGGTTCAAATCTGTTTCGTGGTTTCAGAAAAAAAAGATGAAAATGTGAAATTCCCATAGGGTCCAATGTTAAACTAAGTCGAGTCATGGTGGCCATCTTGAATTTCCGATCAGCAAACGAATCACAAGTTTAGTACAGGATCACCCAATGATCATTCCTGTAAAGTCATAATTCAATTGGTTTAGTGGTTTCTAGCAATAAGATTTTTAAAATTTCGACCAATCAGAACACATTATGAGCCCTGGCAGCCATGTTGGATTTCCGATCAGCGCCAAAAACAAAAATCTTGTATATGACCATCTAATGAACATTTCTGCCAAGATTGGTTCAAATCTGTTGCGTGGTTTCAGAAAAAAAGATGAAAATGTGAAATTCCCATAGGGTCCAATGTTAAACTAAGTCGAGTCATGGTGGCCATCTTGGATATGCAATCGGCACAAAAATAACAAATTTAGTAGAGAACCATCCAGTCATCATTTCTGTAATGTTACAATTCCATCGGCTAAGTAGTTTCTGACAAGAAGATTTTCAAAGTTTCAACACATTATTGGCCCTGGCAGCCATGTTGGATTTCCGATCAGCACCAAAATAACAAATTTAGTAGAGGACCTCCCAATAAACATTTCTGCAAAATTTGGTCCAAATCAGTTCAGTGGTTTTATTTTAACTGTATTATACTAAAGTTTACTTTATGTCAATATTTGAGTTATCTCTTTCCACAGATTAAATTGGAGTTATCTTTCTTTCCACAGAAAACAGATTTAGAAGATCTTTGAAGGTATTTCCCATAGGGTCAAATGTTAAACTTTCTCCCCCAGTGACGGCCATTTTGGACTTCAGATCAGCACCAAAAACATAATTTTGGTAGAGGACCATCCAAGGAACATTTCTGCAAGAGATCATTTTTACTGACATTGTGGCTTCTGAGAAGAAGATCTTTGAAGGTATTTACCATAGGGTCCAATGTTAAACTTCATCCTGCTGTGGCGGCCATCTTAAATTTTGGATATGCACCAAAAACATAATTTTGGTAGAGGACCACCCAAGGATCCTTCACATCATAAAACAATTCCATTGGCTGTGTAGTTTCTGACAAGAAGATCTTTGAAAATTGAGCCAATCAAAACACATTATTGGCCCTGCCCGCCATGTTGAATTCCTGATCGAAACAAAAAACATAATTTTTATAGAGGACCTCCTGATACACATTCCTGCCAAGTTTGGTTCCATTTGGCTCAGTGGTTTCTGAGGAGAAGATTGAAATGTGAAAAGCTAACGACGGACGCCAAGTGATGGCAATAGCTCACATGACCCTTTGGGTCAGGTGAGCTAAAAACCTCACCAAAAACCTGGAACATATGTTAAATTACTGATTGGAGAGTACTCAGTTATCGTCTGAACAAAAAACCTCAACAAAAACCTGGAACATATGTTAAATTACTCATTGGAGAGTACTCAGTTGGCTGAACAAAAAAATCTCACCAAAAACATATGTTAAATTACTGATTGGAGAGTACTCAGTTATCGTCTGAACAAACTAGAACTGTCCGCATAGCGGGACTAATACCCCCCGCTTCACTCTGACTGTGTCCAAGATTATTGAAAACTAAGTCTACA
>MJUT01054278.1:99990-116059 GCA_002080005.1 Gigantidas platifrons | reverse complement strand
AATTGTCATTATCGAACTTGACCTAGATATTCATAAGATACACTTACATACCAAACCTAGCTTCAATCTGACCTTTCATTCACAAGTTATCATCTGGAAACCAAAAAGCACACGGACGGACGACACCCATTTCTATAGTCCCCTTCGACGAAGCATCAGGGGACAAAAAAAAAACCCAAGGGCCTATATAAGTCTCCAAAGTGGTGTGGACATGCAGAATTCAGTTTTAGTTTTGAGGTTTTTCCAGATATTTCTCACATTGAAATTTCACTATAGTTTGTATTTGATGTTTTTCATGGGATGTCTAGTATGTCTGATCCTTAAGCTTTTTCGAGAAAAAGGATATAAACCATGCAATAATGAGTACCTGGTGTGCAGTTTATTGCATACGTTCTATTATCTAGATATCTACATTTGTATTACATGTATTATAGTAAAAGTAGTAAAAATACTTTTTTGAAAAAAATAATAATAATAATTTCCCTACCTACCTACCCACACCTGGCTGGGAGGGTCGGGTTTGGGGAAACAAACAATATTTTAATTTTGGCCTTATCTATTTGTATTGTATATATATATATATATATTTTTAAAAGCCAATTCTTTTAATTCTAACCTGTGATTTTAGCTCTGTACCAACAACTATCAGTACTAAATTTAGCCAAGCATGGTAATCCTAAATGAACGTTGTCAATACAGTCATCATTGGGCCCAAGCTTCTTGCAATGAATATCCAATAACTGCATTAAGTCATCAAGTTGTGTAGCATATTTCTTGAGCTGACAGTGAAATTGCTCAGGGTCAATCACATGGGTAACCATTACCTCCTCTTCAGAGTACAAAGAGACAACTGTTGCTTGATAATCATCTAGGGATTCTGCAAAGCTGAGGCAAAAAAGTCATGGTCAGCAATATAATACAAGAGTATAAACTAAAGATGCATATGAAATACAGGAAATTCTAGGTTAGGCCAAAAAAAATATATGTGTGTTTCCGATTGCATGGACTTCAAAATTAGGGTCGGTAGGTAGGGATTTTTTTTTTAAGCCTACAAGTAGGCTCCTTCCTCTAAAATCACACAAACTTGTTTCTTTCTTTCTTACTACAGCTTATTAATTATTTGACATGCAGTACAACATTTCACAAATGATTTGCTATTCAAAGCAAGAGAAAAAGACTGCTGACCTCCCTTCCATTATAGGATTGCTGAATCATTTAAACATCGATCAAATGTACAAGGAAATGAAGAAAATTCCAACAGGAAACCGGTCTTCAATAAATCTGTTTCAATTAAACGCTTATCAGAAAGCGTCAATATCGCAACAGTCAAGCGTCTATTGATGAAGTCGGAAACAGAGACGAATTTCCGGATTTTGTCGATCTATTATTTTTTTAGAGTTGGTCGGTCGATCGGAAGCACACATTTTTTTTTTGGCCTTAAATAAAACATGTCACAAAATGTCATTTTATTGCTAGAAATTTGAATATAATTCATTATGAGTGAGTGATTGTTGTTTAATGCCAATTCAGCAATTTTTCAGCTATATCATAGCGAGAACAAGTTAATTTTTAATGAGATGATGATGAGGTCCGTTTTGTTCTAGACCGACATGCTGAGTTGGATTTTCACTGAAACAACAGTCCGCGGGTAAAAATGTCGCTCCACTGGGACACATTATTCTACTTTCCGAGCCAACCAGTCTTTGCTCTTTCTCCTTAATGCTGCGTGCTTAGCGGAGAAGCAACAAATACCATTTTATATTCTTTGGTTTGACCCGACCGGGGCTCGAACCCACGATCTACCGCACTCTAGGTGAGCACGCTAACCGATTCAATGATGTTCAAATGTCAACGAAGTAGTCATCTAGGACCAGATAAAGGTGAAATTCATTTATACAGCAATGCAGATATCCATTTGCACACTTGCTCATGTGAATGATTTTAGTCCTTGGGTTCCTTTACATGGCAGACATAAGTTTTCTGATTTTTTCTTCTTCAACAAATTCACTTCAATTTTTGTTTTGTCTTATCACTAAAACGTTTGTCGGAGTGAGATAATATCTGGATTTCTTAAACAATATTTGACAGATTGTAGATACTAAATTGATTATTGGAAATCTATTCAATATGAAGGGAGTCTTGTGATGATTTAACTTGTCACATTTTTGTTTGAAGCAATGGTACCATGCATTTTTGTTCTGGGAGTTGACATAAATTCAGATTATGGAGGTCACAAAATAGGTCAAAATCATGAATGTCAACATGATAGCTTTTAAA
Source organism: Gigantidas platifrons (assembly GCA_002080005.1). Lineage (NCBI taxonomy): Eukaryota > Metazoa > Mollusca > Bivalvia > Mytilida > Modiolidae > Gigantidas > Gigantidas platifrons. The sequence goes on along the minus strand of MJUT01054278.1, from coordinate 113,782 downwards.
TGTAATTTACCTGGTAGTTGATATTTGACTATCATTAAATGGCCCTCTTGGTATTCTAGGAACTGCAGGTTGACCTTTTAACCTCTGTAGTATTTTGTTGTTGTTTGGATGATTGGTTAGTTCAACCTCATATAAAGGAAATGGAAACTCTGAAAAAAATCAAATAAATAGTAACTAACAATAATAACTTTCACTTGTGTTGTAATATCATGGTTTGTTGATGCCCACAAAGACTGAAAATTGGTATCTTGTCAAAGAATTTAGAAACGGTATAAATGAAATTTTCTAACATTTAGTACGATAACTAGGCAGGATTTTCCCTCATTTATGGAGTAACAGGCACTCGAATGATTTGAACAGACTTGATGTCTAAGGGTCAGTGTATGTGCTCAATAAGACTTCCAGGAACTTTTAAAGGTACAACCACGAGATGCGATTAGAAGTCCATTTCGAGTTAAACATATCAACGATAGTATGCTCATCGAGTATTTGGTGAAAAAATGTCAGTGACATCATTCTAGGTCACATTCAAAAATTAGATAATAGATATAATTGCATATAAAGATCAGAGGGAAATGTACAAATCATTGATAACTTTATATATGTTAAAAGTCCTCTTAAAATATATGTGTCGTCTCTTTACATATTCATTTTACCAAAACAAATAAGAAAACTAGATCCACATTGACACCTGGTTACTGATTTATTTTATGTTTTTTAAGCATTTCACTTCTTTAAACCTCTAAAATCAAAAAGACATCAAATTTGAAAATGTCAGTTATTTAATTGTATTTCAGTGTACATTTGTATTTGTCTATAAAGATAATATAAAAAAAAAAAGGAAAAAAAAGCAAACATGAAGGTTAGTGGTTTTTTTTATCAGGTGCATTTCAAATACCGACTTCCACTTCAATAAACAAGTTAAGATTTTTCCAATTAGGCCCAAAAAAAAATATGTGTGTTTACGGTCACCCGACCGACCCTATTTTTCAGCCAGCGACCCTAACCTTTTTTTATCGGCAATTATTATACCCTAATTTTAGCCAGCGATCCTATCAATTTTTATACAGAATTCGGATAACCATTTTTGTTGTTTAATCAGCAGCAATGTTTTATTTATTCAACCACTAGCTTTTTATTGAAATTGAGGGCAAAGAAGGTAGAAAAACTGAATAAATTTCGAAAATGATATACCGGAATCGGAAACGACTATTTCCAGTTTTGCCGATAGTAAAAAAAAANAAAAAAAAAAAAAAAAAAAAAAAAAAAAAAACCCAAAACAAATTTAATGCCGACCTACCAACCCTAGATTTTTTTTTACATGTGACCGTAAACACACATATATTTTTTTTTTGGCCTTAGAATCAAGCCATATTTTGCATGAAAATTTAACATGTATTCATTTTTGTTGTATATCATCCCTTGAAGCTATCGCTTGAGATAACAAAAATTGTTAAAATAATGTTATCAATGTCAAAATTTCCATTTAACTATGACTTCCATGACTTATTTCTAAAATCAATTTTCACATCACATCATGCTAAAATAACAAAATGATTTGATTATGTTGGTAACTACTGGTAGGTGCAATGTAGTCAAAGAGTAATCACCTCTGCGCAAGGGGTCATAGTTGCTATTACCATCTAGTTATTGGATTTACATCAACCAATACGATCAGTGTATTACCACATAATTATAAAAAATTACTAAGAGTTCAACTTCCAACCCATAGTGATATATCAGGGTTTTTGCTCCCCTTATTTTACTGCCGAATTTCGGCCGCATTCCCAATGAAAAATAGGCTCCATTTTTCCCAAAATCAGTCCGATAATTCCCAAACTGATTGGAGTTATTGTCGGTAAAAATCCAGATTTAGTAACCGTTTCCAGAAACGTTTTTTTTTATATTACGCGATTACACTCATATCCGGTCATCTGTAAGCTTTTCTGTACAATCGTTTGTCATTCTTTGTTGACATAAACATGTGTCACAACAATAAATTTTACCTGAATAAAAATAAAACCTAAAGAGGCAAAACAACACTGTCAATTTATTCTTTTTTTGTGACAGCGAAAAAGAAGAAACCCAAGGAAAATGATGATGAAATCAGCGTTTGTGAAGTCCATTGTCAAACTCACGGAGACAATACTGATAGTGTTGCTTACTCGCTACTCTTACATGTATCTCAGCACAAATAACGTAAACAAAAATCAGTTGGATGAAAATCATCCAACACTGGTTAAGCAAGATATGAGAAGGTTTAGTTCACTTAAGTATGAGCAAAGTTTTCCCTGGTTACAAAATGTATATTATTGTTGTATTAAATCATATCAGGTTATTTGTGTAAATATTATGACTTTTTTCAAACTGATCCCACTAAATCATATCCATCCTTTACTTGAGGAATATCATCCCTGCCTCTTCTGAGGTAAAGATTGACCCAAATGAATTTGGAAGCTTTTGATATGATCCATGGAAGGAAAGGACAAACTGAAATAAATTCTATTGCAAAGTTATTTTGTTTATTATTGCCAAATTCATATTGTCGATAAAATTTCCCAATTTAGGTTAGGTGGCAATTCCCAACACAGCCAGCAAAAACCCTGTATATATAAACTCTATACCAGTTACAGGTTTGATTGAAGGTTAAAATATTTAAAAAAATGAAAATCTCATTCATGTATACAGTGTGGGAAACCATTTTTTTCAAACACTCACCAAAATGGCGAGTGGACTGAAACAAGTACTCGCCAAAATGAAATAGAGCTCACCATGTTTGGCGAGTGACACATTTTTTTTAAACTCGCCAACAAATACCAAATAAACAATACAGTAATGTTCAACAATTTATTTTGCAGATTTTGACAAGTCATTAACTTGGTCAAAAAGGATCAACACTCTCTTAGGAGCTGCGTTGATCTCTTATTCCTCAATTTCGTTGTCTTCGTCTTCATCAACTGAAGTACGTAAGTACAGACTTTTAAGTTTTAATGCGCGGTATAAAACATGTATGTCAAACCCAGTTCCGACACATATTTAACTTTATGTTTTCGCATAGGTTTTCACTACGAATTCGCTTGAAATATTTCAAAGCTAAATTATTTTATTTGCATTAATTTTAAAAGTCATCCGATCTATTTGTAATGAAACAATATTTCATTTAATCGTGAAATCAACCTTGGCAAAATTATGCGGGATCGGGATTGTATACTTATTTTTGATCACCCCCTTTTTTTGTTGTTGACAGAAATGAAGTGTCATGGCGGAATATTTTCTTATCGAGTACAATGATTAATAAAATGTTGGATAAATAACACAGTTAACAGAAAATTCATCTGTTTGGGAGCTATGATATTTTAAAGCTGTAAACCAGTTATCATGGCGACCATTTTCAAGTTCCTACTCGCCTTACAACTGTTACTCGCCAGACCGGCAAGTATAAAATGGATCTTACTCGCCACCCGAAATTTCCACTCGCATTTGGCGAGCGGTCGTTTCCCACACTGTGTATATATTTATGCCAAATCCTTTTTCCCCCCCTCAGTTTGACAAGCTAGACAGGGACATAGGGCTAGTGGTTTTTGGAGCAGACTGTACTCATAACAATATCACAAATAATGATGATGGTCAGAGTGGTAAATTAAAATAGAGTGATATTTATCATATTATTTTTCCAGCAAAGCACCAAACATGAAACCTCTTACTGATAGTCAAGGAAATTGGCACCGGAACGACGGACCGCGTCCGATAAATTTCACGGCGGTCCAGTAAACATTTTTTGTCAGCCGCTTTCTTTAAGAATAGATAAATTTAAGTTTTCGATAAATTCAACTTAAAAATGTTTTTAAATCTCTTTTATTTGTTATTTTTAGATCAAGAAAAATCTAAAATAAATAATCACAAGTTTTGGCAAAGCCACTAATTATTTACGACAGTTATTGTCGTAAAATATTTCGTGTGATTACAGTGATCGTGGTATTTCGAATTTTTTTTATTTTCTAGAGTTTTCTTCATCAACAATTCGTTGAAATGCACTGCACGACAAAAGAATGCGAGGAGTTTTTTTATATATTGATCAGCATCCGGGTAACAATTGTGTTCTATTTATAGAACTATTTACAAACAGACACGTGTCTGCTATTAAAAAAAACTACAGTATTTTTATTCCAATTGTTGCAATTTGATTATGAGGTCTGAGAAATAATTATTTATTTTACAACTTGTTTCAGTTTTTGATGTTTGTTCTATAGTGATTTCCTACAAAGAATATATAAAAGTTATATACAATGTATTGGGCAAATTGGCAGAATTATTTTTTCTGGTGAAGACTACACAAATGAGTTATTACAATTGTTGTGGTATTAGACCAAAGTACAGTAACATTTAAAAATGGGTGGGGAAGGGGGTTATTACAATTAGTGTGGCATTAGACCAAAGTACAGTAATATTTCAAAAATGGGGGGGGGGGGGGTATTAAAATTTGTGTGGTATTGAAATCAAAATAGTGGCAATGTTATGTTTTATCAGTTGGTTGTTAATTTGCAGAGTATGTTCCCATCCTAGGAGGTTTTCAATCTCCATTACTAACCAATAAGGCAACGAAACTGATTATTAGATTAAGCTCATTATATTGTTGTTTATTCACATTTAAAAAAAAAAAAATCTGTTCCACAAAAGTAACTAATGGCCTCAAAATCCTGGCTAAATCCCTGCATGCTGTATACAATAATATATTTATGGACATACAGTCATCGACTTTAGCAGTGGTCTGGTGGCCCATGGCCAGTAAAAATTTATTCGGACCAGTGACTTTTGCCAAATTTTTGCAATAGAATCTATATAAATATTCATATTTTGAAGTTTTCGGGCTAGTAAATTCGAAGTATAATTTCGAAGACTGGGACATAGTGTCAAATTGTCATCCCACTTGGACACATTATACTGATTCAGAGCCAACCAGTCTTTGCTCTTTCTCCTTAATGCTGTGTACTTAGCAGAGAAGCAAAAAATACAAATTTTAGTCTTTGGTCTGATCCGACCGGAGCACGAACCCATGAGCACTCGCACTCTAACCTTTACGCTGCTGTCTAATAGTAGATATTGCTGTTTGTAAGTTTAATGCAATCAATAAATTTATTATTTAAAAAAAAATATATATTATTTTATTGTCGGTCCTGTACTTCCTCATAGTTCACAGTACCGAATGTCCTGTGGATTCAAATTCCTAATTTCCTTGACTGCTGATATTCAGGGGCGGATCCAGGATTTCAAGTTAGGAGGGGGAGGGCGCACTTACAAAAAATCGCATCGAGCGGAGGGAGGTGAGAAAATTTTGGGGGTATTTCGTGTGAAAAATCATGATTTTATGCAAATAAAAATCATATTTTTTCCAACTTTAGGGGGGTGGGTGCGCCCCCCCTTGAATCCGCCCCTACTATTGTATCTTTTAGCTTATAAGCTTGTGTTATTAATTACCTTTCTGTTCTCCAAATTGAACTTCAATAACTTGATTAGTCAGGACAGTTTCTGCTGTTTCTTTTGTCAATCCAGCATTCAAATTTGAAATTTTGCCTATAATACACTGCTGGGGTAAAATTGCATACTTTTTTTGCAATTCTTTCAGATCAGTCAAATTACATGATGTAGAATCTCCAAAGTCAGCAAAACTAACAATAATTTGTCCTTGTTCTACAGATGTGACGAGTGCTCTATACCACCCTCCATCTACATATCTAGTACAACATATGTCTCCTATTCCAATGTTTCTTATACATCCTTCAGATACATTGTAGTTTTCATAAGTAACATGAAGCTGTTTCTGCAGTTCAGCAATTTCATCGATATGATTTGTCATTTGAACATAGAACTGGTTAGATGACTTGATAGCTGTAACACAAACAAGTTTTTTTTCACCAAATATAACTTCAGGAGGTGGAATAGAAATTAGTTCCTTTGTAATCTTTGTGGTTTGATTTGAAGCTGAATTTGGAATTACTTTTGAATCAGAATTCTTGCCTATACCCAATAATTCAGCATTTATATATCTGTCCAATTCTGGATCTGTTGTGTCATGCAAATCCAACTGAAAAATACTACCACGTTTTGCGGTTATTTTAGCTATAAGTGGTTCTTTACTTTCAAAAACTGAAAGAATATTTATTTCTTTGGTTGACCAATACTTTTCCTCAGTTTTTGTGGAGTCTACTGTACATTCAAGTGCCTGTGCAGGTATCTGTATACAACGTGATGATATTTCTCTAACCTGAGAACCTGTAACCCATTCTTCAAATCCAAAGTCAATAGCAAGAACAAAGGCACTGTCCTTTTGTGTTGATTTTATCACTGACCTATAGCAGGCTCCATCACTTAGCTTTGCAATACCAATCATACCATTACTTAGACTAGATAAATTTGGACTAGAATTGAACTCATTCGATATCTTTTCCATTAAGCTGTCTATTATTGTTGCATTTTCAATAATCTGGACATAAAATCTACCCGGATGATAAACATGAGATATACAAACATCAAAGTCTTTGTTCAAGTCCATCTGCAGAGAGGTAAATGCCCGAGCTTCACTGCTTTCTGTAATGGATATTTCTTCTATTTTATCAATTTCAACAGTATATTCATCACCTGACTTTGAAACAACCTTTACAGCAATGCCATTTTCTTCAGATGTCAATTCTTGAACTTTCTCATCTAAAGCATTACTTTTGAGTTTACTTCTTTTGTAACAACATTTAAAGCCTTGAATAGAAAGTTGACAAAACTGCTCAGGTAAAATCATTAGATCTGAAAGGCTCTTTGATTCTGAATTCCCATAGTCCACAAACTGAACTAGGCATTTGTCACCTGTAATTCCCAATACTTTTGACCTGTAAGGAACATCATCTTCACTGAACTTTGCAATACAACATGTGCCACGCTTTGCTTGAGGTAGTGGACGAGCTTCAGATTCAACAAAATTAGAAACTTCTTGCATTAATTTTTCAAGATTTAGTTCAAACTGTTTTAACTGTATCCAAAACTTATTTGCACTTTCAACATATGCTATGTATGACTGGTAACTTTCACCTACGGATAAGTTCACAGCTGTTAAAGTTGTTCCCCTATTAGAGGTGCTCTTCTTTCCAAATTGAAATTGTCCAGAATCAGTATGAAGAGCAACAACCAGCAAGTCACTGTTTGTAATATCTGTTATTTCTGCTGTGAATTCTTTGTTTATTAAATCATCCTGCAATTTTTCTTTGTCACTATCTGACCAAATACCATCACATGAAGGACTGACATCTTCAAAAATACACTTCTTTGCTAGGCTGGGAAGCTGTTTCAATTCATTTGGACAAACCCTAACATCAGACACGTAGATTTCTTCTGAATTACCATAGTCGATGAAAAAGACTGATAGGGAAAGATTATCAGGGTTCACAGACACAATTTTAGCCCTGTACCAATTTTCGTCATCTCGGTACAAAGCAAGAACTACATCACCAACAGTATAGGATTGTATGGGTACACCTGCTGTGGCTGCTTGTAAGACTTGTTCTGATAACGCCTCAACAATATCTGCATCACAAAATTGCCCATAGCCAATGCAGTACCCTTTCTCAAATTCCACGTGGGTAATGAGAGCTGGTGTACTTTTACCAATAGAAGGTGAAGTTGTGTTTGCCATTGATATTATGTTGGTAAAATCATAAGTTTTAAGGAGTGGGAATATGTTGTATGTCCACTTCTTTACATTAGAGACTGTTAAGAGTTTATACTTTTATAAAATCCATCTTGTATTTTGTCTGCAAAAGTTCATTATTATCCTCCATGACAGTTCAGTGATCACGTGGTCAAGTAAGAATTTCCCGCGAATTCGACCAAAAATAATTTTAGATGTAAATGTGTGAGAACACCGTACCAAACTCGTGTTTTCAGTCTGACAATACATGGGTATTCTTTTTAGCCGAGTTGCGACGAAGTCGAACTCGGCTTATAATATGATGAATGGCGTCCGGGCGTCCGGGGGACGCAATCGTTTCCGCACAATGAATATCTTAAGAATGAAATGTCTGATCTAAATGAAACTTGGTACACACATGCCAGGTGGTGACAGGAGGAAGCCTATTGATATCAATTGAGGATCGTAGGACAAAGATCAAGGTTATAATTTCTAAAGATAGAACAAAAATTTGATACTTTTTTCGTTTCCGCACGATATCTTAAGAATAAAACGTAGGATCTAAATGAAACTTGATACACACCCAGTGGCGGATCCAGAAACAAATTTGGGGGTGGTCCCAAATGAACATTGATTGGGTTGAAAAGGGTTAAAAATACCTACGATCCCTATTTCGTTTTGCATTGCTCTAGAGCGGTATCGGTTGCATTTCTCGTGTCCTTTTCGAGATAATTTTTCAAATTTCGCCCCCAGAGTCAACGCAAAAGTTGATTAAAGCCTGAAAGTTATCACTGTTGATATTGTTATCTTCATTATGCTGAGAATCATCCCTATGACCTCGTAAAGGCAAGTTTTGTTTCCCACATAAAACTACACATTTAACAACAGAGGACAACATTTCACGATTTTTCCTTACTACTTTTGTGTTTTTCGTAGTGATATTATACTAATGTCATCTTTGGTACTCTCCATTACACCAAGGATATTAAGAGCTTTTTCCCTGGCAAATTCGTGATTTTTTTTAGTTCTTTTCCATCTTTCCCAAAATGTTTTGTAAGTCTGTCATGTGCATGGGCCATGTCTAAAAGAGGTTTTGGTGACAACACACCCAACTCTTCGGATCCAAATAAAAAACAGTAAATACAGAAACAGCCATGTAAAGCTTTGATTTTATTTGATTTTTGGTGTTTAACGCCACTTTCAACAATATTTCAGCTATATCATGGTGACCAGTTTTAGTGGTGGGGGAAGCCGGAGTACCCGGAGAAAACCACCGACCATGGGCAAGCAACTGGTAAACTTTATCACTTTCGGTTGCGAATCGAGTGCACCCTTTTTTGTAATTTACAAAGCTGGGCGCAAACCCACGCTGTATTGGTGATAGGCTTGTATGAGTTGTTAGATCCAGCGACCTAACTCATTGAGCCACCGGGCCCCGCCATTTAAAGAAGGTGAATACACTAGGCTGTATATCTCTCTAACCAAGAATATTGAAATGTTCTGTTGCGACCCCCATGCTTTGTAACGGGAAATTCATATGTCTTTTTCGGAATGAAATGATTGCGGAGAAGACTGAAGTTGGTATTTCTGTTCATCAGATGTTATTTACTCGAAAATATGCCAACATCATGTTTAGACAGAACTGCGGAAACTGGTTGAGAAGACGAAGCAGGTTTAATGAACATTTCTAATAGTGATTATTCAGTCTACTATCACAAACTTCTTCTAAATTGGAATTGTGACGTTTTCTGGGCTGAATATCGTCATCCTGTTCAGACTTTCGTTTGGAGCCAGGGCACCTTGATGACCTAAAAGATATTATTTATTGGTCAAACGAAAAAATGATATTTGTGAAGATTGTTATGACCGATTATGGGGTGGGGGGGGTCATTGCATTCTTATTTACATGAATTGAGACAAACGATTATGCTGGATGTGAGTGAACTATTGCATATTTCTTTGTTTCATCCATTCTATGACTTTGAATTTTTTTTCACAGATACATGTAGTAGCTATCTATATAATCTCCAGATGATTTACATTTTTCTCAAAGAACTTAGACAAATATTCAATCTGTCGATTTTATACAGCATGACAAGTCTAGCGTCCTTTCTTCTGTCTGCAAGTGGTCTCCATTTTAGTCTTTGTATGATGTTGCTTACACTAGATCTTATTCTGTTCCTGTTTGCTACATATCTAAGCCGCTCTTCTCTGCACTGCCTCCACCTTGTTTATATCAGTTTCTGTATATGGGTCCCAGACTGTACTAGTATACTCTACCAGTGGACGTGTAAGAGTGAAATATGCTTGTTACTTTCATGGTCCTGATTAATGGGGTTTTCAGGTTTCTGCGCGGAAGGCCAAAAGTTTATTTGCTTTGTCGATAATATAATTTATGTGCTGGTCCCATTGCAATTTGCTTGTGAACGTGAGACCTAAATATTTGGCGGATGTAACTGACTCTAGCGTATGCCCATGGATTTGGTATTCGTTGGCATCAGTTGTTTTCTTTTTGTTGGTTACTCTGAGTACTGTGCATTTATCAGGGTGGAATTTCATGCACCATTCATTTTCCCATTGTCCCAGCTTATCTAGATCTTTTTGTAGATTTTCAGCATCGTTGTTGTTGGATATTGTCAGGTACGCTATTGTGTCATCGGCGAAGAGTCTTACTGTTGATGTTAGATATTGTCAGGTACGCTATTGTGTCATCGGCGAAGAGTCTTACTGTTGATGTTAGATATTGTCAGGTACGCTAGTGTGTCATCGGCGAAGAGTCATTACTGTTGATGTAAGTGTTGATTGGATGTCGTTTATATAGTAGAGGACGAGCCCTGGACCTAGGACGGAGCCTTGGGAACTCCCGAGTCCACACTGACTGCATCAGAGGTAGATCCATCAATTACTACAGATTGTTTTCTGTCTACAACTCCCTAAGAAACCAGTTCAGAAAAATATCAAGCCACCAATTTTTATACAAAGAGAAAACGTGAATTTAATAATGGAAAGAAATTAATGTCACATGCTCAAAATGTCTTACATGGGGCTACTTTGTACATCATTTAGAAATCGATATAAAACCGGTTTGTGCAGAATTGCGTATAATCATCGCACTAACATGATTCATGTGTATTAATATACATTATACCTGCAGGTACTGACATATGTCCCTGTTAGCTCCAATGACGGATTTACCTTTAGGTTTTACAAGCTGAAGCCTATAGGGCCTGAACATTTAAGGGGGCTCCGCCGTTCCGGTCAAAATGTATAATACTTTTGACACTGTCATTGGACTTTCATACTTATGTCATAACGCTCTGTTCTCTCGGTAATTTTCCTTGCACAGTTGCACTCCCATTTTCAGAATACTGCAGAATTTTAAACACCCCTCATCATCCTCACCTTCATTCAAATTGATTGAACATTCTTCCATCTTCATCTAGTCGTGGGGATGGGGATTGGAAGGGACTTAGCGGAATAACCTAGTGCCCCTTCATCTAAATCCTGTAAGTACTGGCTTCATCTAAATCCTGTAAGTACTGGCTTCATCTAAATCCTGTAAGTACTGGCTTCATCTAAATCCTGTAAGTACTGGGTAGCTCTTACGGTTTCCCAGATAAAAGGGGTCAATGGAGAGACCAATACGCAAAATGATACCGTTTTTTTAATTTCAAATCCGATTTGTATGCATTTCCCCCATTCAATTCCATTGGACAAATTCCTGTCTGGTATATATCAACATAATTGTTGTCGCGCTATCCGCGGGGGGCCAACGCCAACAATGTAAATCTTTAATTTACGTCAGATTTTTATGTCTTTTTTCCCATTTGATTCCTTATGAAATTTCCTGCATACGATTTTCAAACAGTTGACACCTATCTATTCCGGTTTTCCAGATAAAATGAGACCAAAACCCTAAATCATGCTTTTTGGCTTTTTTTATTTGCAGCCCGAATTGTATGCAGTCCCCCTAACCCTGAATTGCTTCGAAAAATAGCGATCTGGAATATATCAACAAGTCTGTTGTAACCGTTTCGTAGATCTATATACGGTAACAACATGTAGACAACGCACAATAATTTAGAACTTTCATTTCAATGTGTTTTTTCTCTAAATTTCCCGCCTGAGCTTCTCAGCAGATTTTACCTCCCTCTTGCGGTTTCCGAGATTAAAGGGGACACGGGGGCTAAGAGAAGATCAACACCCAAAATGATAACCTTTTTTTAAATTTCAAGTCCGATTATGTAATAATTTTTGACGATTTAAAAAATAATTTCTTTGCAATATTCAGTGGTATTACAATAGATTTGTTATTGTTCTTAATGTTTCAAAGGTATGAGTGACCAACATCCAGCATTTTTAAATTTACTTGAAAATCGGTTTGATTATGTTTTTTTTGTTATTTTCCCCTTTAATTTTCGTTTGAATTTTAATTCCTGTACTTTCTCAGACAGATTCTACCTAGTAGTGACTTTTGCTCTACGATATATAATCATTTTCAGATTCATTCACTGCCCAAAAATCGGGTGAGCCATACAGACTCTAGAGAGCCTTAAGTTCCCATTGATCCCTGTAAATGACGGAAAGGCCGTCGTGGTCGTCGGATTTACAACTATATGTGCAATAAAGTGCCTATTACCACTCAAATTGTGAGTTTTAACCCTGTCCCAGGCGAGGGGTACTCGATACAACATTATGTGGTAAAGCTTGTCAGTGACTTGCGGTGGTTTTCCCCGTGTACTCCGATTTCCTCCACCAATAAAACTGACTGAAATATTGTTGAATGTGGCGTAATACACCATAAACCAACTAAGCCCATCTCTAAACGATGGTACTTCATCCAAGATAAATTTTGGTAGATATTATTTCAATAGGCTCGAAAAAGACCAACGACAAGCAGCAAGATTCATTACATGAGACTACAAGGCACGGGAAGAAGGGAGTGTCTCCAACATGCTTGTAAAACTTGCACGAATGCAAGAAAATGATGTTACTGTCTATTTTTGAACCAAGTAGAGAGTAAACATCGAGTATGTGGTAGTTTCCTGTTTTCTCGAGGTTGCAGAATATCTTGTGTAAAAAAATGCATGAAATTATTTTAAATGATCTATTGTCAAACACAAGTGAATGATATTACTGACTTTCAGAGATCATGTTATTGTCAAAGTCACTGAAGACAAAATAAATTTGGAAGTTTAAATCATCTTTTACTTGCCCAGAGACATATTTTGTTGAACACATTTATCCTAGTGAGCTTGAAACAGAGGATACCACAAATACAGATGTCTGCTTCATACATTGATATACTCCTCGAAATTTACAGTGAGGACCAGTTAAGAACGAAATTATATGACAAAAGAGATTATTTCGATTTTCCAATTGTGAACTTTCCATTTGTATGTTGCAACACCTGCATATGTAGTATACATGTATATCTCCGAGTTGATTCGATATTCCAGAGCTTGTGGTTCCCATCATGATTTCCTTGATGGAGGATTGCAGCTAATAAGGAAGCTACTGAACAAAGGGTTCCTAGTGGCCAAGTCATCACTTTGCAAGTTGTATGGTCTCCACCATCACCTGGTTACAGAATGTCTGTGTCACAAATGTTCTATTAGCGGTAATCACAATCCGGTGCTTTCCTCATTCATGATTTATTAGCGTGCTGTAACAAGAGTAACACGACGGGTGCCACATGCGGAGCAGGAACACCCTACTCTTCTTTATTATACACCCGAGTTCTTGACCAGTTTTATGTGGGGTTCGTGTTGCTTCATCATTAGTTTTCTGTCTAATAATGTTTTGTAGACTATTGTTAGTAGTTTTTCTTTTTGTCTTTGTATTCTTTCCTTCTTAGATTATGGCTTCTGATTACCCCTTTGGTATCTTCAAACTTTTGACCATTATATTGTCTTTCCTTCTTTGATTACCCCTTTGATATCTTCAAACTTTTGACCATTATATTGTCTTTCCTTCTTTGATTACGGCTTCTGATTACCCCTTTAATATCTTCAAACTTTTGACCATTATACTGTCTGTCCTTCTTTGATTACAGCTTCTGATTACCCCTTTGATATCTTCAAACTTTTGACCATTATATTGTCTTTCCTTCTTTGATTA
>MJUT01054278.1:47622-82413 GCA_002080005.1 Gigantidas platifrons | reverse complement strand
TTCTGTGTGTGAAAAAAATTCCCTACTCTACTATTTACAGGATGTCAGGCTTTTCAATGTCATTACCCTTTGTATAGTCTAAACCACAGAGGCTCTACACATGCTATGATTTTTTCTGGATTTTTTTAAAGGCAAAACACCCCATTATTAAGAATTTTTACTATATACTGAATTTATTCAGATTGATTTAGTATATAGTATAGACTATACAGCACGAAACAGTCATTTTGCTTACCCCATGAGCGTCCCCAATAACACTCATGTAACTACCGCTAGCGTAGTACCTTAACGCTATCATAACTTGAAGAGAAACGGGTATGGAATGCGATCGGTTAGTAAATCTTAAATGGTCTTTTTCCAGATCCTGACAAATGCTATATATACTTTCTCTGTCGAGTCTGTAGTTTTTCACAATAGATTCGTCACTGAGGTAGTCCAATGGGTTATTTCTGTCACGAAATAAACGCCTCGGAATATCATCTACTCGATTTTTTTGTCTGAGAATGTGAAGAATCAGTGCCATTTTGAAGAGATGGTACGCCCTAAGTGTGGTCTGACCCACACTTAATGTTACAATTATCTTTGGATACTAAGATGTTGTCTTGTTACACTCGTAAATGGTCAAGATCAAGCTAAGTGTGCTTTAAGGGTGACTTAAAATTTACGAAGGCTTCCAGTTACAGAAACAGTTTAAGAGTAAACAAAGAGATGCATTAAGATTAAATCGTAGACATTTCGTAGACATGCCTGTTTAAGGGTTGTCAATCATATTAAGATTGTTTCTTGTTACACTCTTATATGCTAAGAATACCTTTAGATAATCTTAAGGCTTAAGATAGCTTCTTGTTACCGGCCCCTGATCGTTAGACATCTTGTCTGGATGTCTATTCCGAAGACAAAAGCTGGTCCTAAGGACATTCGGTTTAGACATGTTTCACTGCATCATTAACATTATTTATGAAAAATTTGATTTTTAAAAAATTCACCATAGATATTCTTCCTAGATACAGCTTGTGTATAAATTTGGTTTAAATACTTTGATAAAGCGTCAGTTTGCCAGACACAATTTTGAAAGGGAACCACCCCAGCCAGGTTGGGTATCATTTTCGCTAAATTGTTTCATAGAACAAGATTTGCAAATGTATTTTTGAGAAAATAAGCCTAAATATCATTTTCAGGAAAAATCTGAGCACCAGTCAAGAGTTGTTGTCCGATAGGTCAATATACCTAACTGTCTTGCATATGATTGGACAGTGAAAGCTGAATTAATTAGTTACCTGACATATCCCCATATGGAATGTTGTAAGTTGTTAATGCATTGCCAAAAAAAAAAAAAAAAACAACATCTTAATTTCTAGACTGGGTAAAGATTGTCTTAAAATTGAAACAATCACCAAGTGATATGATTCAATACTTCATTACTTGGTTCTAAAAATATGTCCTTTGCTGTGCATTAGAAAATAAATAAACCTGGGTGGTAGTGAAGCAAAATAAATGAGCAGTAATGCAGGCTTAATAATATCATAACAGTCCTATATGTTATTGACTTCACAACAGATTGGTGATGAAGATACATTAAAATTTTGCAAGAATTCTATAAAAAATTAATTTTCTTACCTAAACAAACCCACCAAAACCAGTTTTTTGGTAAATCTAGCATAACTGAAAAATACAATAACAAATTTTCATCTGAGTCTGTATAGATAACCTGGTTAAATGTTCATCTGAGTCTGTATAGATAACCTGGTTAAATGTTCATCTGAGTCTGTATACATAACCTGGTTAAATGTTCATCTGAGTGTGTATAGATAACCTGGTTAAATGTTCATCTGAGTGTGTATAGATTAACTGGTTAAATGTTCATCTGAGTCTGTATACATTTGTATACTAACTGGTTATGTGTAAAAGTAAAGTTTGGGTTCAGCATTGTAGTTCCCAGATGATCATTATTTACCTGTATGATTCTATGTCAAACTAAGTTAATTTTTGATTTTTGATTGATAAGAAAAAACCCATAAAAGTTACAGTTGACAAACTGAGGCAATTTGCTGCCGATTTTGTTTTCAAAGAGTTATTTCAAAGATGAAGAGGGGGTTGTATGTTGGGAGTGGGGGTTACCCTTCTGTAATGTGTTCACCCTTTTGATAGTGAACAGGTATGTTGAGTTTCATTTTAATGCCTATCATAGTTTATATTGAGAAAATTGTATTTTTAGAAAAAAAAATGCAGTAAAAAAATGGAAATAACTCAAATAAAATGCTTGATAGAGTTGTCTTCTCTTGTCAACAGAACGGGGTCAACACTTTCTACAAGTGTATTGAGTTTCAAGTTAATAGCTTTGATAGTTATTGAGAAATTTTAATTATACTAAAACAATATCCCAAATTTCTATGTACTATGCCGAAACAAGGGCAGATAACTCTGGATATACAAATCACAGGGTCACCTGCCTTGTTATAATGGGTTTCCCATTTGGTAATGAACAGGTATGTCGAGTTTCATTTCACTGCCTATCATAATTATTGAGAAATTGTATTTCTTGAAGAAATTCTAAGTCAAAAAGGGGAATAACTCAAATAAAATGCTGGGTGGAGTTGTCTTCTCTTGTCAACAGATTGGGGTCAACACTTTCTACAAGTGTATTGAGTTTCAAGTTAATAGCTTTGATAGTTATTGACAAATTTTAATTATGCTAAAAAAAAATATCCCTAATTTCTATATACTATGTCGAAACAAGGGCAGATAACTCTGGATATGCAAATCACAGGGTCATCTGCCTTGTTGTAATTGGTTCCTCTTTTGATAGTGAACAAGTATTCCAAGTTTCATATGGATACCTTTGATAGTTTTTGAGAAATGGACTCTGACAAAAAACTTAACCGACCCAGACGAAAAGTTGAGCTAAAAATACAAAATTGAGAAAGTCTCATAGATGCATATGCCTTGTCACTTATTGCAATCCTAATTAAATTGTTGCTGGATTAAAATACTGTAAACCGGAAAATTTTCGCACCGTCTTTTTTTCGTGATTTACTGACGAATTATTTAGACAAAAACATGCTGTGTCATATTTTCCTGACGGTAAAGATCTGCCTTGATCTCCCTTAGGTAGTTTGACCACATCATCAAATTGTTTGTACAATTAATTAAACTGTTTGATACTTGTTTAATTAATCCTATCAGAGATCGATAAATGACGATTATCCCTTATGGCTTTAACTATACTTACACATTTTGTGAGTAGTTTTCTTATATATTCACCTCATTTGAGTTTTGAATGATAAAGAGGAACAATGTATAACTTTTTGATAATAACATCGGCATCAAAATCATCATTACTTCCAAAAACTGACAAGCCTGCTTTGTAGAGTGCTAACAAGGAAGTTGAGCATGTTTTACATGACAATTCTCCAGAAGAAAAACAAGAAACTGGATAAATTTGAAATCGATCTGAGGTTAAGTGTCATAAAGCCAATACACGCACGCTGGCTTGTAAAAACACTTACACAATTATTAGACAGAACTGACTTGATCAAAAGTGCATTCGAGGCCGCCGGCATTGTTGTTAATCAGTAAACTCTTTGATCCGTGAAAAGTAACAGGTGTGGATTAACGGTTGAACTTGAAGTGTGACATGTTTACACAACACTTACTGTTTATTGTGCTAATCAAATGTCAATTGATGTTTTAATATTTTAACAAGCTTATAAATAATGAATATTGTATCATTTTTTATTTTTATTTTGTATCTAATAATTTATTATATGGAAAACAAATATCCTATGTAGAACATCGCTTTGCATCTGACGTCTGCTTATAAATGGTCATGCTTTTTTCTCCTGATTTATCTATGACCAATTGTCGATTTGACATTTCCTTGAAATATTCTATTCTACTTACTAGTATATTCCCTTTCTTGAAATATTCGTGACAGTTTTATTTTCGTGTTTCCAATGTTACCGCAAAAATAACGAAAATAAAACTGCCACGAAAATTAACCGGTTTACAGTAAATGTAATTAGCATATTAAAACTTGACAGATTACAATGTGGATATATACACAAGTTATATACAAATGTATCAACACGTATCATAGTGAGTGGATGATTGCTTAGCTGACATCATTGATATTGTTTAAATTGGATGAAGATACGATAAATTTCATCTTACATGAAATAGAGTTTCAAATTCAACAAGAGGCATAACTCTAATAAACAATTCCTGTATCTTAACTCATGCATGTATATGTAGATTTGTATACATTATAATTGAGTTCGTTCGTCAGTGACACCAATAAAACTGACCGCCACGATATAACTGAAATATTGTTGAAAGTGGTGTCAAACATCATAACCCCTCCCTCCCCTATAATTGAGATCTGTCAAGGAAAAAACTTGCCAGTGCAAAACAAGTGCATTCTTCCTATCTTTGTTGTAAGGACATACAACATACATCTATAGTGTTAATATGATTCTTACCAAGGCAACACATCAGAAAATGGAAGACAGTAATAGTGATGGCATAATCCCATACTCTGGACATGACAATAATCCCAAATAGTACTCCTGATATCAAGTAAGATATCTGATACAAACATACATCTAACTTATAGCCTTAATAAGATTCTTACCAAGGCAACACATCAGAACATGGAAGACAGTAATAGTGATGGCATAATCCCATACTCTGGACATGACAATAATCCCAAATAGTACTCCTGATATCAAGTAAGATATCAGCATTGAAATGAGATTTACTGAAATAACAAAACATACATAATTTAAACAAAGCAATAATGTATTATACATTGTACTAGATAAAGTATTCCGAGTAATTTTGAGTGAGAGAGTGATTGTTGTTTAACACCACATGGGCAATTTTTCAGCTGTATCATGGAGAGAACAAGTTACATTCAATGAAATGATGACTTAAATTGACAATGTATGCTTTATTTTACTAGATCAAGATGCTTTATTAGATTTTTATAGTGCTAGCTCACTGAAACAAGTCTGTGAGACGATATGTCACTAAACTCGGACACATTATCCTGATTCCGAGCAAACCGGTATAAAATCTTACTCCTTAATGTTGTATGTTTAGCAGAGAATCATTAAATACCAATTTTATAGACTTTGGTCTAATTTATTTCGTCTTTATATACATTTTGTATATTAAAATTTTATATTTGGCTGTAAAATTTATAATAGCAAGAAATCTGTGGATTGGAGCAAACTAAACAAGAGGCTCACCTAAGCATGTATTGTCTACCTGGTTCAATATATATTCAAAGAAAAATCATATAAACTCATAAATGTTAAAATTGATAACATCCAATTATATCGAAATGTTAGTTTGACTCAAGAGGAAGTAAAGTATCACATTTCACATCTAAAATACAATGTTCAGGAAAAGAACAATTTCAAACAGTGGAAAAATCCAATTCTATCAGGAAACTTACAGTTATTAACTGATATTTGCAAACACATTTCTCAATGCCTTCAAATGTGAATTCCTGGGTTTTAAAACATATTTCCCCTTGATATCTATGGTAATCTCCATCTTGTATTTACAACCCATATAAAAACAGAAACTTTGTCAAGGATCATTCAATGATTGCAGTCACAAAAAGTCTGAAAAATTGACCTCAATCAAATTTTTAGTTTCAGAGAAGCTTTTAATATTTTTTCCATTATATTTTAAATATTGTCCTATGGTGGCAGCCATCTTAAATTTCTGATCTGATCAACAAAAAAGAAAAAAAAAGTTGAGATTGAGGTGAACTAAAAAGTTCTGCAATCCTGATCGCTTAAAAAAATATAGAATGAAGTCATGCTGACCTCATATTTATACACCAATTATATCCTCCTCCTAAAGTTCTATCATACTGTGGGACATACTCATATGACTTGGGCAGACAAGGTAAAGTCAAGTAACCTTTCCCTGTTTTCCTTGATGAACAATAAAATATATACGCTATCCAAAACTGGCCTCAACACTCACCTAATTCTTCATCTTTATAGTTTGAGCAACAAGATGACAAGTCTATCCAGGTTTTAAAGTCAAATGGAATTTTTCCATCAAAATTTTGTTGTCTGAAAGTGAAAAAATAAAATAAAGTTCATAATTTCCAGGAAAATGTAATAAAAAAAAACTATTTATAGTAGAAAACTATATTCACTCTGGCTTAAATACTTTATAAACATCTAGGCGTGTTCAATATTCTTCACTATTCCCCATATATATATATGTATATTGAGGACTTATTGAAACAGTTGGTTTGCAATTCACAATTTTATTACACAAGTAGTTGGTATCTTACACAGAATTTAATTTGCTTTTTCATCACCAACTAAAAATTTTAATTATTTTACTGCATCTTTTTCAGGTAAGGACAGTTTTGGTTTGTAGATAATAAGCAAACAATCAATATTTTATTTAACGCTGAACTTGGATACATGCACAATAGGTCATTAAATCTATCACGTGATCAGTTTCAATAGTGGAGGAAACCAACTTATCTTTCATAACTCACATAAAGCTGTTTTCATGTTCAACTCATCACAGAAGGGCATCAAACTGATAACTTTAGAAGTGATAGGCACTGATGCATAGACACATGTATATACACTCTATATGTGATTATTTGGTCTGTTTGTAGCTACAGCTTTCAGCTTAATTTATATTGGACAACTTGTACAAGTAAAGTCAACAGTCTCTTTGACTACAACTCAAGGTTTGTACTGTACTGTTTATTGCATAATGTAGGTTTATTTTGTGCTCAATACAAAATGTACCATTTACAACAATAAGTTATATTGAGACAGTCACCTTTGGTGAAATAAACTGGAGAAAACACCCGATATACACAAATCATCGACAAACTATCACTAATTTATTTTTACAGGGCTTTAAATATCTCAAAAGTATTAGATCTGATGAAATTAACACATTGCTTGTGACGGCAACCTAAATACTGTTTTTGACACTTTAAGCTTAATGGTATACAATTTATCAAGACAATTGTGGTCCAATGCTGTCATTAGTATTTATCTTCCTCGTCAAGTTGTATTTCAGTAGACAACATAAAGAAATTATTAATTCTTTAGTTGAATAGACGGATCACTTGAACTTTGCGGTCGCAATTCTGGAATACCAGAATTGTTAACCATTCTGGAATAAACATTTATTCCAGCAATGTCAATTTTTAAAATAAAATTTAACAATGCTGGAACAACTTGCTATTCCAGAATTGTTAAGAATTCTGTGGTCCATTGTTGAACTTGTGATTAAGAATTGGGACATTTATGGCTGGGAAACAATTTGTCAATAAGGTGAATAAACAATTCTGGGATACAATGCTGGAATAAATTTTTATTCCAGAATGGTTAAAGGGATATTAAAGCTCGTTTTAACATATATTTTTTCAACTGTTGACGAAGGTTGTTTCTTTTCAATTTAATTGTAAAAACAATCCAAAAATACTTTGCATGCCCATATAATCCTTAATATCGTTAAAATATCACTTAAAAGGGTCGAAATGAATTTTTGTCTAGGAAGCAAAAAATTCAATCAATGGAAAAACCCAGAGAAAACTGCATGACATGAAAGAATTATCAACGAATTATGTCACTTTTACAAAGATTCATTGATAAAAACAGGGATAATTTATCATAAATATCATTTATTGAACCAATTGCAAGTTTTCATGAGATAAAAAAGAAAAAAGAAAAAAAAGAGCTTTAGTATCCCTTTAACAATTTTGGTATTCTAGAATTGCGACCGCCAAGTTCAAATGATCCGAATAGACCATTTTCATCGCGGGGCATATAATTGCCACCATAAATTGAGAATAGGTGTTTTACTGCAAGATCAGGGACTTTCACTTTGATTTCCAGTTTACTTGTAAAAATGCATGTAATTTATTTGGTGTTTGTAATATATGTCTTAGATCATAAACAAATTATTGTAATCATTGTATATAATTTTTATATGTGATTATTCTGATCGCAAGGGCACCACTAACAGGTAAATAAAGCATTTGACAAATGATTTGTTGTATAAAAAAACAAGTGCAAGACCATGCAGCAGTGCACTAGTAAGTAAGTAAGTAATGACTTTATTTCAAGAGGGTAACACAGTTAGCAACAATAAGCTAATCTTCCCTGTGGCCCTCAAAACAATAATAATCAAATACAGCAAATACAATTTCAAACAATACATTTACATATTGATATTCACAACAAAATAGCACAATCTGAATATAATCAAGGATAAATCCTTGGTATAATGAATATAATCATTCATTATTTTGTTTTGACATTAAATAATCTGTATATTTCTTTTTGAATAGATCTATATCTTGAATTAATTTTAAATTAGGAGGTAAAGAATTCCATAAAATAGTTCCGGAGTAGTGAAAAGTTTGTTTCATAAAATTAGAATTTGGTCTTGGAACGAACAAATTTCCCTTTGCAGATGATCTTAATGAATAAACATTAGAAATTGTATTCATATCAAATAAATTACACAAATAATCAGGAGCAGAATTATTTATACATTTATACATTAAAACACTTTTATGATATTCTAATTTATTTCGAATAGACAGCCAACCAAGTTTTTTAAATAATTGAAGAGATGGTATATCATATTTTGCATTAAGAATAGTTCTTGCTGCACACTTTTGTAGTTTACATAGTTTTTCAAGATTCAAATTTGTGGTTTCTCCCCATACAGTACAACAATAATCAAACAGTGGTAGAATATATCCATTATAGTACATGATTAAGCCTTCAGTGGGTAAGTATGTTCTCAAACGACACATCAATCCAAGCCTTGAATGGCTTGATGAAATCTTGTGAAACAATATTATTAATTTGCTGACACCATCACAAGCAATTATCAATAGTAATTCCAAGTAATTTTTCATATTTTACATCGTTCAATAAAACATCGTCATAAAAAGTATTAAAATCAGACTCAAGATATTGTATCTTTCTAGATGAACCCATTATCATTGATTTTGATTTCGTAGTATTTATAACCATATCATTACTAGTGCACCATTCCTGTACCTTTTCCATATCTTCATTCAACATAATATTAATGTCAGATATGGAATTAGATGAGAAGTGTATAGTGGTATCATCCGCATACAAATCTGACATACTATGGTCTACATAAAGGGGTAAATCATTTATATACAAAAGAAAAAGCAAGGTTCCTAGCATGCTTCCTTGTGGTATTCCATATTTAATATTTTGTGCAGATGATTCATAATTATTGATCATTACTTTTTGAGATCTTTCCGACAAATATGATCTAAACCAATTTAAAGATAAGTCATCAAGTTTATATACTTTTAACTTTGATAATAAAATAGTGTGATTAACTATGTCAAATGCCTTTTTAAAATCAAGAAACAGATCCATTTCTTTTAGAATATGATCAACAATTTTAGTTAAAGCTGTCACACAAGAATGCTTAGATCTGAAACCAGAATGATTCGGATGAATCAGTTTGTATTTGATTAAATATTCATAAATCTGTGCATAAACTATTTTTTCAAATAACTTAGATAAGCTAGCTAGGAAGTATACTGATATGGGTCTTAGTTTTGAATGGTAAAATGTCACACCTAAAGGAAGCAAAAACAAGACTTCCAACAGCATAATATACGACGTAAAATGTGACACAACACTTGAAAAGATTAAATACAATATCCTTAAAATGTATGCTCATTAGTTTGTTTATGCTTTTCGATAAATTATCTCCCCCTTGATAACATGCGTAATATTTAACTTCCGGAATCAAATCGAGCAGGAGACAAAGAAAGCAAATAAAACACAACATATTGGCGATGTTGATCGTGTTCTCATAATAAAAAATCGGGAACATCTTGTGTTTTCTTGCTATTAACCTGTACGAACTTCAGACATTAATAATAAAATTGTAAATCGAAGGAAAACATTTATAAAAATATTTTAAATACACATTCCCGCCATATTTTCTGTAAAATATCACTCCGCTGTTCGAAGACAATAATTCTATTTTGAAATTGACTTGATATACATTATAATTTTTTAATTACAATAATTGCACTAGGTGTCATGTTGGGTGATGTCATAATATTTTCCTTACATTTTAAAGGTTACTTGAATTTTTTTTCAGAACTATGTAATGTGTAAATTAGAGAGGAAGTCGTGATGAGGCTATGGTGTCTGGAAAGTAACCGTCGAGTTTTGAATGTATCAATATGGTTAAAACAAGAAATAGCATAGGATCGAATGAAGATTCACCCGATACATTTTTGTCTCTGGACAGAAGATCACGGAAATCACTACGATCTATACATTACGTAGGTTCAACACTATAAAAATGCAAGAAGACAACACTCGCTGTCGACAGCATTACTATCAAATTTTGACAATAAGATGCAGGCCTAGTCATGTTATATAAGATCTCGCATGATCTAGTAGCTATCACAGAAACAGACATACTCATACCATAGTTAGATTCTCCCGGAACATGCACCCTTTCCTTCCAAAAACCACCCACACGCTTACAACTCCGTCTCGGACATCAATCTTTCTTGCCTCGAATACGCAACTGGAACAGTCCACCCTGAACATAGATACGACAACGTAACCTTCCTTCCGCTTGTGCTCCATTTAGGGTTACGAATCGATCTCATTCAACGTATGGGTGCAAATTAAAATTTTCGTTCCGTGAATATTTCAACTTTCTTTTTGCATATCTGGTCATATCTTATTATTCCCAACAATTTTTAAGTAATGGTGATACGAAATAAGTGTTACAATCCCTGTTTCTATCTTCAAGACCGGTTTCGTATTTGAAAATTGTTACTTGTCCGCCATAACACCTTACGTAGACTCTCGCGATGGGCGGAGCTATCCATACATTTGTATATGCCAAATATGGAAAACTGTTACTACGTTTTACTATAAAATTGATCCAAATAAGGATATCTCAAAAACGAGGCAAGTGCGCGTGAACTAGCAACTTGTAAACAAAATGTCGGACAGAAAGAAGATTTCATGCATTCAAATTTTCAGATGGATATAAGTCTACCATGGATTGCTGCAGCGATTATTTAGCACCTCAAGGTTTACCTAAATATATTTATCTTTCACACCCGTTAATTTTTCCAACCACTTGCAACGGAATTAGGACAAAAAACCACCCGGTGTGAATCACTCCGGGCGCTGCTCCCATACATTGAATGGGATTGATTCGTAACCCTAAATGGAGCACAAGCGGAATGAGGGTTACGTTATCGTATCTACCCTGAACACTGTGAAGGTTGACTGTTGAGTCATTCAAATCGGCTGTTTTAGTCATTTAACCATTAGTTCATCTCTAATTCGTGTATTACTATGTTGTTTTATCAAGTAGAAAAAAATCTTTGAAATTTCATTTTCTAAAATTCAGTCTTCACGCTTAACTTTTCAGGGCATAGGCTCGCAGGGCCTGCACTGTATCAAATCTACAGGCCCACCCTAAATTTTGCAGGCCCCCATTTTCGTAGTCCGTGTGAAACAATTATTTAAAGTTTAAGAAATAAAAAAGTTAACCTACTATATATACAATGTATAAGACATCCTGCACAAGGCACGGGATATCTGTCGTAGTCCGCGTGAAACAATTATTTAAAGTTTAAGAAATAAAAAAGTTAACCTACCATGACATCCTGCACAAGCCGCTGGATACCTGTCACAGTCCGCATGAAACAATCATTTAAAGTTTAAGAAATAAAAAAGTTAACCTACTAAGACATCCTGCAGAAGGCACGGGATACCTGTCGTAGTCCGCGTGAAACAATTCAGTTTAACGTTTAAGAAATAAAAAAGTTAACCTACTATACAGAGATATACACTTACTTTTGAACCATGGTCGCCACCTGGTCTCCTAACTTTCATTTTCAAGGAACCCAACAAATAATTTAGGCGCCCAGCTTTTTTTCAGGTAGATTACAGATATGGTAAATCAGATATTTTAACAATATCTCAATTTTGACTTGTTTTTGGATTCTGTTTTTTTTTTTTAATAATTCCTTTAACTTGATCCTTCGGTATTCTGTTTCGGATATATGTTATATGTGTTTTAAAGTTAATCACCAATTTTAATCTTATACTGTATGCTGTATTTATGAATATGATTAAAACAAAATCTGAAAGAATTAGAAATATGACTTTCATTCTTTTAATTTTCAGTTGTGGTTTGCTTAGCCATAGGCTCTGAAATAGATGAAATATATTGCCAACAAACATTATGCATTGTCATTTGGCCATGTAAAATTGATTGTTGGTTTCCCCTACCATAGACAAATTTTAAGGACAGGCTTGCATGCAGGGTTTTTTTTCCAAGAGATGTTAAACCACAAATTCAAAATGAACAAACATGTGTCTTATGGGATGTAGAATATTGCTTACCACCGATGGTACACCTGGTCTCACTTTTGGTCCTATATTGGTATAAAGGAGTGTGTGGTGTTCAATTTTTTTTTCTTGTTCCTTAAATGTTGTTTCTGTCAAATCAGTGTTTTGCTATCCTTCCCATGAAGGTCACAAAATAAATCATAAAGGCTTTTGCTAAGCCAAAAAAAAAAAAAATTGCATCACTCGTATTTCGTTGATAAATAGTCAGAATGGTTCCACTGGGCACATCGCCGGTAGCCATTTTATCCATACTGTACGTCATGTACAGGTTTTAAATCATGATCATTTTACCGATATCCTCAGCATTTTGGCTATCTTAGAGTTAGAATAGAGGGCCGGTGTGTTCATTTTATTTTATTTTATTTATTAGTAATAAAAGATAACGACCCGTCAGTAAAAAATTGACTAGGGGAAACCGACAATCATTTCTCAGGGATAATTCTACTGACACCGCTGATTTCGATATATCATTACCAAAATATGTAAAATGAAAATCGGAAACCAGTCGCAATTTTGGTACGTCTAAAAACCGGTGCGGGAATTATTAATTCTTGACATCGCTCCCAAAACTTTCAGTCGTCACCTGGGCGAGAAGTAACCAAGTTTTCACTCTCCCAATATAATTTTAGGTCGACTGGGCGACTGTTAGTGTAGATCCCTGCTATATATATAAGACATCCTGCCCAATGCACGGGATACCTGTCATAGTCCGCATGAAACAATTATTTAAAATTTAAGAAATAAAAAAGTTAATCTACTAAGACATCCTGCACAAGGCACGGGATACCTGTCGTAGTCCGCGTGAAACAATTATTTAAAGTTAAAAAATATTTTCATTTATTATTGATGAAACGTATATACACATCAATTTATTCAAAACCAAAGCACAAAACAATGGTTGTTTGTACGTCAGTCGAACTTATTTAAGCATACCTTAAAATGTAATGTCACGATACTGAATTAAATGTTCGTTTCTTTTTTTTTTACCCTTTGTAAATTACAAAAAAGGGTTGTAATGTTCTTACTTTTACACTAAGTAATGATCTTATTTAAACGAGAGGCTTTTACTATATAAATCCAATGTAAAGTTCTAAAATTTTATTATCCAAATTATTTTATGATGCTACAGTTATGATGGTCAAAACATGTCTTTCTTACCAGTTGCATTCACACACTCTTTCTAATCTCAGACTCCTCCCATCAAACATGTATTCTATTTCACAGATGCCAAAATGTTTACATGGCACCATTATATCAATATAAAGATGTCACTTAAAAATACATAGATCAGATAAAGTCATATATACCAATAATCTAATCATGTGAAAGTTGTAGTTGACCAAAGATGTATAGATAACATCTGGAAGTAATTAGATACACATCCCAAACCTGAGAAAGTTACAACCCCAAAATATTCATGTTAATTGTATTTTATAATTACAACAAATAACAATAATCTGTTAAGTTTAGCTATCAAAATAAAATATCAAAACCAATATATCACAGGGTGCACTCGACTCGCAGCCGCAAGTGATAAAGTTTACCAGTTGCTTGCCCATGGTCGGTGGTTCTCTCCAGGTACTCCAGCTTCCTCCACCACTAAAACTGGTCACCATGATATAGCTGAAATATTGTTGAAAGTGGCGTTAAAACACCAAAAATCAATCAAATCCTGTAGATTTTGTGACTTATTCCAGTGATTTTTTTCCCCGTTAACCATGCCTACAACTTGGATATAGACATTTAAGTCAATGTACAACAGATACGACAGAGACAATATTGTACAGAGACTATATAATTGCAATAATTCAGATTATTTATTTAAAGCATTTTTATAGACCGCAATTCCTGCATAATTAATTTTCTCCATCCCCTTTTCGAGTATATACAAAATGTATACGTCACATCGGAAACTTGCATAAAAACTATACAAATCATGCAGTTTGTATAGCAGTTTTTTTTTTTTTACAAATCTACGATGTCATATATTGGAAAAGAAGGTTCATCAATGTCTCAAAATAGTTTTTACAATTCACGTTTGTATTAACACAAATAATCATATAGCAAAATTGAAGATTATATCTTTTCATGTTCGTAACAGTCAATCAAATACAATGTGCATAATTTGGATACCGTAATCTGATGTTGCATGTTTAACTCACTGAAATTGAAATATACAGTATGAAATAGTAAAAAAAACAAAACTAAACAAACAAAAGAACACATGAAGTGCAGTTACATGTACACGTATGATTTTTGTCGTGGTGTTGTCAACGACAATTAAAATATTTCACCGACATTTAGGCCCTAATGTGTATATTTTCACGATGAAAGTTCCACTGTGATTTCACCGACATTTTACGGAGATTTTATGACATATCACCGCTATTTCACCGCGAAAAAAGACCGACCCAGGTGATTTCGTGCTAAAAACCGCTGTTCGTACTGTACATATTTCTACTTTTAGAATGTCTTGAATAATCTAAAATACGCAAGACAACCAACCAATATCACCATAAAAATCGTGACTGGCGCATTTTTGAAAACATGCAACTTATTTTTTTCACAGGCCTGGCGGGCTTACTAGTAAGGGATTTTCATACGCCCGTTTGAATTTTTACATGCCTCTGGCATCGGACTACCGGCTAATTTCGCAGACTGAAAATTGTAAATTATAGTGTCAGAAGCCCAGTAACAAATTAATATAGTTGAAGGCAGCCTCTTATAGAGTAGAAGTAGAAGATCTACGATTGCCACTTAGAAGAGAAAATGAAAGTGAAACATTTACAGGCCTTTTAGCCTCAGTGTAACATGTGAAAGTAACTGTCCGATTTCGTTCCGACCCCAGACGATCCAGCACAGGGATCGCACTGTCGGTCGCCAATGTTGCAATTTGCGATTTTTTTTCTTGACTGGCGACTGAAATCGGCTTCTGGCGATTTTTTTGGTGCCTAAATTTCCTTGTGTAAAATTATCTATAATCACTGTGTACCGTAACAAAAATCAATAATCCATGAAATACACTACCGGTGTTCAATCTAGAGTGCGCCATTGCGCCATTCCTGCGATTTTTGTCTTTCTGGCACGATTGAAATGGTCAACTGGGCCTAATCGGGCGCATTGCTTTTTTGCCTTTTGAGATCGTCCCGGTAATAAATTCCGGAAATCAGTCCCGAAATACGTCCGGTTTTTGCAAAGTCTTTATCTGTGTCAGTAGAGTGCTTTATGTAAAGTCATTTTCAAGCGTCCAAGTCACGTTGAGAATTTGTTTGTCAAGGTAAATTTAAGCATGATGCGTGACAGGTCAAAGTCATGAAGCGTGTATCTTCATATTTTGCTCCCGCGGGGGAGAAAAGAGCGAAACTCACTGCCACTGATGAAAACCAAAACGAAGTAATCACTACAAATTTAGAAAATCCTTCAGAAAGTAGAACTGAAGGTTAGAAAAAGAATGAGTCGTCGGGGTCGGCGGGTGTACCTGCTCCACGCAAGTTTCAACAGCAGTGGTCAACTGATACAAAATACAAGGAGTGGCTGTAGTACGATGCTAACAAACAAAATATGACCTGTTCTTTTTGTATTAAAACTAATTTAAAAAAATCCCTTTATGACCGGTTGCACGAATTGTAGAACATCTTATTACCATCACTTTGTGTCTGTCTTTTGATTTACTATTAATTTAAAATTCAAATTTAAACCCGTTCATTGACACAAACTCATCAACAAGATATGGTTATATCCCAATTACACAAGATGTATTAACATGTGGTGTCCGTTGTCTTGACATTGACCCCTAACTTCCAGATTTGGCCCCCTGTCAAATGTTGCCTGGGCCAACATGACCCCCTGTGACCAATTTCTAGATTGAACACTGCACTACAATGACAATTTTATTACATGTTACAAGCACGCGGTTACAAGCCAATCAACGGATTATAGAATTTTTGTTTTGATTACGTAATCTTTGATCTCACCTGGCTTGATTTACCTGGACAAAGAATTCAATCAACGATAATGTCTTTTTTTAAGTTATGACATGTACTCAAAATGCCACAGTACATGTATGTATCATATTTAATATGATATTTAAAGTGGACATAATAATTTTGTAATCGTCATTCATTGCAGGATTTGTCACAATGTCCGCCATATATTACAAACTATTTTTTTGTCACGTTTCATTTATGAAATTGTCGATATCATGTTTATTGAAATCTATNGTATCCATTAAGTATTTTGAAAGTGATTGTCTCAAAAAGTTATAAACTTTAAAATGGCGCGATCAGCAGGAGTTCACAATCCAGATTGTTATCGATCTGCTTCATGACATGACATGACATGATCTGCTTCATGGACATGAGAAAAAAGTTCGGACTGACAGATTTTGGTTCGGACTGACAAAGTTCCATTAGTTGTCAGTCCGAATGTCTGACAGCACAATTTTTTTTTCAAGAACTCTGTAATGACAATTTTCGATGTCCGTGGTCTCTTTTTGTAAGAGGCCAGCTACCAGTAGCAGACGAAAACCGTGTTTACAAAACCATATCAACAGAAGCTTCGACTATAGTAAAATGCAGAAACGGAAATAACGATGACGGAAACGGACCCGAAATTCCGGAAATAAAAACACTTCGATTGGAAATTCAAATAAAAACTTTTGAGTCGGCAGGGGGGAAACTTACATATTTTTTAATGTGGCCTAAGTCAACTCAAGCATGTCAAAGTGTTATAGAAAATATAGATTTAAAAATGATAACATGGCAATAATGAAATGAAAGTATTACTGATACATTTGACATGTAAATCACTGTTTTTACCCATTTGATGCCCGTCTAGTTGCTAATTCCTAAGTCAGGCTACATGTACAATCCATGAAAGACTCAACATAGATAAAAAATATTTTTTTCTCCAGCAAATTTTCTGTATGAAACTGCTTCCACAGGTTGCAGTCACGAGTAAGCAACAAAAAATGTGTTTCAGGTTTCATGTGAAAAAATTAATGAAATAAAATAAGGTAGGCAGGTCGGATGATGATGATGAAAATACACTGTTTTTTCTTTGATAATGTCCTTAAGAGAATAAAAATAAATAAATAACTATACATGTTTTTTTATTGTTGTTTGGAGATTTCAACTCGGCTGCTAAGTAATACCATACAATATATTTTTTCTTTTCTGGCTAGTACAATATGGTTCGGGCAAGTAGGCTATTAATGTCGCTTGCCCGATGGGGCAAGTGGTCTGAACAATTTAGCGTGAAGACTGATAAAACGGCTTCAACAAATGACAGCTTGCCGGAAATTTCGAAAATGAAATATCGGATTCCGGAACCGGGAATGACTATTTCAGTTTTGACGATAGTAAAAAAAAAAAAAAAGAATTAATGCCGAGCAGGACTAGTTGTTCATAGATTCGGGCTAGGAACATTGATAGGAACAAGTGCCTGTGTCGCAAATACCGTCCTGTTCATGGTTGTTTATTGTTAAAATTTACTTGGAATAAAAATTCATTTGAAATGTATGACTTTATAAAGCCTTTTTACCTTTATTTAGTTTAAACAATATTTTATTAGAAATAATGCACATATACAAAATACAATACAAAACGTAGGGATTCAGAAACAAGAAGACTTGTATAAATCTGTCTCTGTCTACCTTTATTTGATTTACTGTGTGTTTAAAGGAATACTCCAGTCAGTTGAAAAGTTGTTTTAATTCAATTCATTATAACTTTTTATTCATAAAATAACTTATTATTTAAAAAAAAAGCACCTTTATTAACATTAATATACCCAATTAAAAATGTGAATATTTGGAATTTCCCGTCGTAGTGTAAGGGGGGCCATGACACATCTTCATGTGACGTCACTCAGTCGTATCGTGTTAGTTGAATAAATAACATGTATCTGACTCTTCCTAACATCATGCCCGTTTTGTTATGTTTTAATATAAGATCAACTGCAATACAACGTTTATAATCGTATATCGTTCTAATTTTTTTTCTTAATATTCCCATCCAATGTTACATTTTCATAAAGCAATGAGTTTATTTGTATCGGGAGGGGGGAGGGTCTACGTATAATTTCATCTTAGAGAATTTCATGTTTTACGTGATTGGCCGTATAGTTTAAATAACTGTCAGTTTTAACTCATTTTATGCGTACACATATTTTTTTTTCTTTTTTTGTCCCCAATGCTGTCGTACTTTCCCGTGTTTTTCGAGGTCACTGGTTGATGTGTTGACTAGGGTAATTACACAAACAAATTTCTTCTCACATATTCCCTTTTAATATCGTTAGTGCAATAAAATGCTTAACATTAAGGCCATGCAAAGTTAATTACTTGGTTCTCAGGCCCTTTTTTGTCAAAATTGATGAGGGAGGGTGGCATTTTTTTTTATCCTTTTACTGCTGTAAAAAGTGATGAGGGAGGCATTTTTTCTTCTTTTTTTTGTGAAAAATATGGCAATGTATAAATCTTTTCATTACTTTATTGAAAATTTCAATTTTATTTCTTCCGATGNGTAAAAAATATGGCAATGTATAAATCTTTTCATTACTTTATTGAAAATTTCAATTTTATTTCTTCCGATGGTGGCAGAAACTTCACAAGTGGTTATTTTTTATGGAAACGTCCAATCCGCTGGTCCCAACGTACCATTTTTTATCTCCGTAAACAATTCCAATAAGGTACAAGCTTCGGAGAAGCCCCCTATTATGTTTCCTGGTAAAACTGGCAAACATTTGTGCCGAATTTGCACAGAAACGATTGACATTTTATCTAAATGTCAAACGCAAACACGTTTTTTATTTATACATTGTCATAACGATGCTTTAAATCTCATTTAAGCATGATGCGTTTTAAAGTGTTTCACCGACCACGCGATATAAGAGAAAAACGGATGCGGTTGTTTTTTTCGTACGGACAGCGCTACTGCATTTAAATTTTTTTTTTACTATTTTTGCAAAAAAATTGGCAATGCGGCGACGAATTTCCACATGCGGGCGGGCCTGAGAACCAAGAAATTAACTTTGTATGGCCTAAGTCATAATAATTTTGTAAATATACGATGTTATTTTACAATTTACATAATTTTTAATGATAAAATTGCAACTGATCAATGCTGATATAATATACGATACTGGCACTAATACGTTACAGCTCTTTCGGAAGAGCTTTAATTTTAGGTATAATACGAGAATGAATTATTTCTCCTCACATTGTAGAGTGTTGAAAAATGGCGACCCCCATTGTTTGGTGCAACAGGCAACTTCAATCACCAAATTCTACCTTATGGTATATTATTTTTAATATTCATTAACACAAATGTCTTTTAGTTAATGTCATTTAAATATTCACGCTAACTTGTTCAGACCATGGAGTTTTCCTTTAATTGAGCTGAGAACAAATTCAATAACAATGGCATGAAAGGTGTATCAGATGTTAATTTTTTATTCTCTGTAATTTCGATTATATTCAATATCAACTTGTGAAATTGTTCTTGTTCCTTGTGGTACAAAATGTAAGTGGTTTCTCAATTATATTGGTCAAGATAAGGAAATCTACAATACAAATTTAACTATACATCTGACAGTGTCACTGGACTGGAGAAATGAAGCTTGAAGCCTAATTCTTGTTCGCCCTATTACCCATTCGTCCTGATAATTATAATTATGTAGGATATTAAAAATAATAGAAAAATAAGTGATATTTGATTGCCATGTAGTGACATGTAGATATTAAATGGAGAAATTTTAAATATGTGGCATGCTAAAGTGTATGTTTCGATAATGAGCAAAGTTAAACATTTCAGTCCTTGGAATAACAATGTAGTGAAGCAGGTAAAGATGAGTGAATCCAGAGTCTGTAGAAATCACTAGAAAACTGAAAAGCAATTCAATTTCAATCAATTATATTTATTATCCCCCCGCGTTAGCGATGAGGAGATATAGTAATAGCGGCCGTCTGTCTGTCCATCCGTCACACTTTCTTGTTTACGCGAT
This sequence comes from Gigantidas platifrons, assembly GCA_002080005.1. Classification (NCBI taxonomy): domain Eukaryota; kingdom Metazoa; phylum Mollusca; class Bivalvia; order Mytilida; family Modiolidae; genus Gigantidas; species Gigantidas platifrons. The sequence continues at coordinate 61,954 of MJUT01054278.1, read as the reverse complement.
AACTTGAGTAAATATGGATAGATTTGAATAATTTTTTGCATGTGGCTTTTAATTATTATTATCTTGGATGGGTTCTAACATGGAAGTATATGAAGCAAGGGTTTGGGGGAAAATCTAGATTTTTGGTTGAAAAATCAACAATTTTGAGAATTGAGTCTTGTTTACGCGATAACTTGAGTAAACATGGATAGATTTCAATATTTTTTTGCATGTGGCTTGTAATTATCATTATCTTGGATGGGTTCTAACATGGAAATATTTGAAGCAAGGGTTTTGGAGGTAAATCTTTAGTTTTTGGTTGAAAACTCACAAATTTTGAGAATTGTGTCTTGTTTATGCAATAATTTTAGTAAACATGGATAGATTTGAATAATATTTTGCAAGTAGCTTGTAATTATCAATTATCTTGGATTGGTTCTAACATGGAAATATTTGAAGCAAGTGTTTTGGGGGAAAATGTTAGTTTTTGGTTGAAAAATCACCAATTTTGAGAATTGTGTCTTGTTTATGTGATAACTTTAGTAAACATGGATAGATTTGAATAATCTTTGCATGTGGCTTGTAAGTATGTTATACATTAAGACTGCAAGGCTGCTTTCTATAAATATATAAAACTAAATATTATGCAAGTGCGGAGGGATATGTCGCGCATTCATGCGCTAGGCGGTTCTTTTATTTAAATGTTACATGAGCTATAGTATGAAAATACATATCTATGCATTATTGTGCTGGAAATTTATTTCATTTACAATGGCCCATTCATATGATAGCATGGCCCATTGAAATTTTGTTGAAGGGGCCATTGGCCCATTCTCATTCTGAAAAAACCTTCAAGATCGCTGTTCACGCAGAAACTCAGACGTACGGAGAGTCTCTACCTCGTAAAGGTCTCGTAGAGATAGGTCCTGTATTGGAATAAGATATAACTTCAATATTGTTGAAATACATTTTTTAAAAGTATATCAACATGGAACATTATTTCACTATTTTTCCAGTCCAAATAGATTAAACTTGTTTTCAATATGCTTTAAAATGAGAAAATGAGAGATTTCACAATTTTAAAATAAAGTTTAAATTATCTGAGTTGCAAAGTTAAAATTATCCGAGTTGCAAAGACGATGTTGCCATCAGAAACGGCCATCACACTATAGCATGCTGTCTTGGTCTAACGTGAATCGTGCATACAACACAAGGATACGTAGACATCTTTGAAGACTTTTTCCTAATTAATCCTCTGCTTTTACAGTAAAATGGCTTGGGTTTTGAGTTCTTTTTTCTGTGATTACAATATTAATTAATCCCAATCATATTACATTTGTACCAATATAATATATATGAAGAACAATAAACTATAATTAAGAGTTAATGATCTTGAAGATTTTGCTTGGACAAGGCTTTCTTTTTAATTATCCCCCCGCGATAGCGGTGAGGGGATATAGTAATAGCGGCTGTCTGTCTGTCCATCTGTCACACTTTCTTGTTTACGCGATAACTTGAGTAAACATGGATAGATTTGAATAATATTTTGCATGTGTCTTGTAATTATCATTATCTTGGATGGGTTCTAACATGGAAATATTTGAAGCAAGGGTTTTGGGGGAAAATCTTAGTTTTTGGTTGAAAAATCACCAATTTTGAGAATTGTGTCTTGTTTACGTGACAACTTGAGTAAACATGAATAGATTTGAATAATTTTTTGCATGTGGCTTGTAATTATCATTATCTTGGATGGGGTCTAACATGGAAATATTTGAAGCAAGGGTTTTGGAGGAAAATCTTAGTTTTTGGTTGACAAATCACCAATTTTGAAAATTATGTCTTGTTTACGCGACAACTTTAGTAAACATGGATAGATTTGAATAATATTTTGCAAGTAGCTTGTAATTATCATTATCTTGGATTGGTTCTAACATGGAAATATTTGAAGCAAGTGTTTTTGTGGAAAATGTTAGTTTTCGTTGAAAAATCACCAATTATGAGAATTGTGTCTTGTTTATGTGATAACTTTAGTAAACATGGATAGATTTGAATAATCTTTGCATGTGGCTTGTAAGTATGTTATACATTAAGACTGCAAGGCTGCTTTCTATAAATATATAAAACTAAATATTATGCAAGTGCGGAGGGATACGTCGCGCATTCATGCGCTAGGCGGTTCTTTTATTTCTTTTATGTGAAAAGAAAGTGAAAAACATCAAAGAAAAATATTAATAACTTTAACTTGATAACTTAACCTCTAAGCATGTAAATGTGTTGTAATATAATGTATTCATGATATTTTATATTGGGACCGAACGGGTACAGTATTGGGGCTGCATCGACCTCAGGGGCTGCTCTGGCTCCCAAAAAGAAGGAGCCAGAAAAATCGCCAGGTGCCAGGTTTGAAAGTCAGGAGCCAGCTAAAATTTTTACAAGGAGCCAATTTTTTCGAACCGAAACTGTGGATGGAGATTGAAAAGATATGAAAAACCTCCTAGGATGGGAACATACTCTGCAAATTAGCAACCAACTGATAAAACATAACATTGCTACGATTTTGATCTAATACAACCCAAATTGTAAACCTCCCCCCCCCACTTTTTTGAAATATTACTATGGTTTGGTCTAATACCACACAAATTGTAATAAACCCATCCCCCACCCCTTTTTGAAATGTTACTGTGCTTTAGTTTAATACCACAATAATTGTAATAATTCATATTCAGTGTTTTCCCTAAGAACAGGCAGCAGGCCAAATTGCCTGGTTCAAGCACTTTTTTGGTCGGTTCAAATCATAAATTTTATGTAGAAATGTACTTGGAAATCCAAGTATGACCTGTTCAAAATTGCCTTTGACCTCTTACAATGAGAATTAGGGAAAACACTGCATATTTGTGTAGTCTTCAGTAGAAAAAAAATTATGTTCTCTGTCCATTTCAAATTTGTCCAATTTCTATATGTACAAAAAATGTAGATTCCTTGTAGGTAATGAAAATATAGAACAAACGTCATAAACTGAAGCAAGTTGTAAAATAAATTATTATTTCTCAGACCTTGTAATCAAATTGCAACAATTGGAATAAAAATACAGTAGTTATTTTTTTTTTTATTGCAAACACGTGTCTGTTTGTAAATAGTCCTATAAATAGAACGTAATTGTTACCCGGAAACAGATCGATAACAATCTGGATTGTGAACTGCTGATAGCACCATTTTAAAGTTTATAACTTTTTGAGAAAATCACTTTCAAAATACTTAATGGATACGATAGATTTCAATAAACATGATATCGACAATTTCATAAATGAAACGTGACAAAAAATAGTACGTAATATATGGCGGACATTGTGACAAATCCTGCAATGAATGACGATTACAAAATTATTATGTCCACTTTTTAAATTTCATATTAAATATGATACATACATGTACTGTGGCATTTTGAGTACATGTCATAACTTTAAAAAAATCATTATCGTTGATTGAATTCTTTGTCCATGTAAATCAAGCCAGGTGAGATCAAAGATTACATAATCAAAAACAAAAATTCTATAATCCGTTGATTGGCTTGTAACCGCGTGCTTGTAACATGTAATAAAATTGTCATTGTAGTGTATTTTATGGATTATTGATTTTTGTTACGGTACACAGTGATTATAGATAATTTTACACAAGGAAATCTAGGCGCCAAAAAAATCGCCAGAAGCCGATTTCAGTCGCCAGTCAAGAAAAAAAATCGCAAATTGCGACATTGGCGACCGACAGCGCGATCCCTGATCGACCTTCTTCCCAAAAGTCCCACATGTAAACTGTCTGGAGTCTTATGCAAATTCACAATTTATCCATATCATCTTCTGATATTGTATTTCAAATCATTCTACAGTTTATTTCAATTACATTCAGCTTACTTAAGTTAAAAATATTCACTTTCTGATATTTTACACTATTTTCGTTTCACATAAGATTCCCCAAATTCATTAGAAATAGGTCAATTCTTGATTAACATACAGAATGGAGGGGATTCTACAGAAATTTATTTAAAAGTACTTTAAAATTTAAAATAGCCACAGGTAAGTGAATTTGCTTATTATTTAGATATGTTGCTTTGTTAATATTTTTAAAAATACAAGCTATTACAGTTCCCACTCAAATTTGCTAATCATAATGGAAAAAACATGATTTGCTTAAAACTCCACTTTTTCAACAATAAAAAAAAAGAAGAAAAATCCAATAAAACATCAAAAGTTAAAACTTAAAAACATAAGAAGTCTTGCTGCTACTACAGATCTGGGTAAAGTCTAGTTTGAGTAGATTATCCATATATAATATATTCATGTCACCTAATATTTGTCACCTATTAAATATTGGTATGACATCCATGATATTAGGTTATACAGATTGTATATTATATAATTATTTAAAAAACACATATGCAGGTATAATACATCACTGAAGCTACACAATTTGTTAGTCTTTGTGTTTTCAAAGCACTGTTTTCTTTAATAAAGTGAGAAGTATTGGTTATATATTTTAACATGTGACCAGGAATAAAAAAAAAATTGTATTCCTATATATATATAGGTTTGGTTTGGTTTATGGTTTTTAACGCCACTTTCAACGATATTTTAGTTATATCGTGGTGGCCAGTTTTATTGGTGGAGGAAACCAGAGTACTCGGAGAAAACCACTGACCCGTTGCAAGTCACTGACAAACTATCACATAATGTTGTATCAAGTTCTCCTTGCCATGAACAGGGTTCAAACTCACAACTTTAGTGGTGATAGCACTGTTCACCAAACCTGTTCTTGTCATGAATATAGCTTAAATACTGTTTTTAAAGGTTGATCAAAGTGATGATGATAGTGATGAAGTACAGATAACAGACCATAGAAGGAGAATGAAAGCAACTTCTCCAGTACTTGGAAGGAGAAGGTATGTTAGTGTATTCACTGTCACTTGTACTGGATACATAAATTAATCAAAAACCACAAACATTTTTTAATGTAGAAAATAAAAGAAATATTATTATTAATAATCAGCAATATGTACTTGGCATGAAGTATTCTTATGTAAATGAAATTCAGTATGCACAAATGAAGACCCCAGGGTCTACAGGGTCCAAAGTTTCACATAGGCTGCAATTGGAATTTAGATAACTTATTTTTTTATTAAGAACCAACAATGGAATTTCATTTATGTATGACAGAATCAGTATTGAGATGTGCCGATTTAAGCTTTCACAAATGAAGGAACAATATGGTCTTTGGGCTCTATCCCTGTTAAATGTAAAGTTTCTCATGGCTTGCACTGAACTTCTGAAGAATATTAAAATCAGGTCTGGTCAAACCTGGTGAAGTTGGTAAAGTTCTTATCCTACATTGGTTGAAGTCGCCCTCCCTCAGCTCAAAAACGAAATTGGAGTAGCCTTGTTTCTTTTTGCAAGTCGCTCCTTTCTTGCAAATAATTTTCGTTTTATGGTAAAGCTGATTGACAAAGCAGTTATAATCCATTCGAAAATACATAAGAATAAGAGAAAAAGATTTTATTCAAGCAATAAAGAAGTTTTAATTTGTTGAGACATTAATTTAAAAAGAATCGCAGCAAACATCTAAATTTGTACTGACAAAATTCCAGATAAAAATTAAACCCCAAAATTTATATAAAACTGTACAAACAGACGCTTCCTGTATCAAATTGGTTGTTGGATTACCGTCTTTATGTGTCTATTAAACGCACTGGTGCATAAAACGCACCCCCTTTCCTCCCCAAAAAATCTGGGAAAATTCTAGTTCCTATCTATAGAACACAAGAAATTCAGTAAAAAATTCACGGCAGAAATCCTCGTTCACACGGCAAAATACTGCTTACCACAGATCACGTATTTGTTAATCCATGTATTTTTGATAAATTTCAGACAGGGAAATGTTAAATTAGTTTTGTTAAAAGAGTTTAAACCAATTATTCTACATTTTGCAAGTGAAAATTAGCTGTTTTGTGAATGCAGGAAGTTTATCGGTAATGTTTAATTTGAAAACAAATTCAAAACGGCAACGAAAACGATACGGATGGAGCAGTTGATTTTTTTGTCGTTCTTTATGTGAATTATGGTTGTTTTAAATAATAAATATGTAGATATGTTTAATCTTTAATCAGTATTAATTCATCAAATAATGAACCGTTCATGTGATCAAAGATAGGCAAGCTTGGGTCAAGCTTGAAATAGGAAGTAATTACGATCGATTCAAAGAAAGTGAAAACAATACAAAATTTATAACATTAATTAAGACCTGATCAAAGAGATTATAATTTCTTTTGAAATGTACTCATATTGTGCCACTGCTACAATATATTATATAATATTGACAGGTGTCCCGGAAAGTTCAATTATCTTTTCACACCTTGTTATACAATATACTGTCCTTGACCTTGTCAACTGCTGAAGTGCTGTAAAATCGATAATTCAAACAAAGGTTCAATACCAAAACACAGGTAATTTCACCCCAGGAAAAATAGATTGAAAAAAAGTAAAATATCACACCTCTGATAGCAAACATTTGACAGTTATTCCTGCATTCGTATGGACAATTAGTTCCGAACAACGACACCAATGTACATGTATGATTATTGACAAACATCGAGAATATTTACATACCTTTCAAAAAGTCAATGAAATAGCAATAAATTTAATTTTTAAATAATTTTATTTTAAATAACACATATATAATGAACACAATTAATGTTATTTGAACAATAATTCACCGATCATTGGGAATATTGCCGTCCGTGAACTCGAAGCTATGCTACCGGCAACTCTCTGTGTGACCTGAAAAAAGTGTCTGATACTTGCTCCTATGCATAAAATGCACACCACCTACAAATTATCCTTTTAAAGCTTAAGACCGCGTTCTATACGTACCTAAAAACGGTATGTTATATTTTTATTATTTAACAAAACTTGAGTTATGTAACGAAGCCTTTTCAAAGCTAAACAATCAACTTGTCAAGTTTTAAATAGGGGAAGGAAACAAACATTTTAATGTCAATTAATATATACAGTCCGACAAAAGTTAAGCACCACCTGACTTGTTTCAGTAATATCTTTTCTAATAATGAACTTATTTCAAATCGGTTTGCTGTTTTCGTTACCTGTACACACATACTTACTTACCTGTGAAACAGGTTATTGATCGATTTTTATTTATGTGTATATGACGGTGTGTAAAGTGCCATGTGTACCTTTCAACATTTGTGTTTGCGAACGGAAGCTGATTTTTTGTGTGTAGAGTTTTAAGTTTCATTTTCTATTGGTTTGGTATGGTGTGGCGAAAATTAACCATACCAGAAAGGTGGTTTTAGCCATAGAAGGGTGGCAGACCACTTCATGGTTAACCATTCCATCATTGTACTAGAGAGGCCAGGCCTATATATTTACAGGGGATAAATTGAATTGTTTGAAGATTTATGGATAGATCTCTTTGAGATGAGCATTTTGAGCTTTGGTTTTTGAAAATCAGACAAATATTAACAAAGTTATGAGTATTTGAAATTTTTAAAAACACCCCCCCTTTTTTTCCAAGATGGCCGCCATTGAAAAAGGGCTTAACCCCTATTTTCAACGTAATATAGCAAATTATCTGTTCAGGAAGACATAAAACTTTGTTTTATATTTGAATCTTTGGCCTTCATTCTGTGGAATAGTTTAAAATGGTGGGCGATGATTAGTCAACTGATAAATCAACACTTGCCTCAAAATACAGAAAAGCATGGTTTTGTGTGAAAAAGTTTTAAATGGCACCGATGAAGGATTTTTGGGAAAAGTGACAACAACCAAAAACCAAGAAACCCCTGGTAGATAATATGCTATTACTTTTTAACTGTTGTAGATAGAAAGCTGAAATTTTGCATGGAAGTAGACGAAATATCAAAGAATATAGCATTTTATGAAAATAAGCAATTCTTATACCTGGTGGCCATTTTGAATCAAAATGGCCACCATTTTAGTAAAAAAAAATCATATTTTTGACTGTAACTTTGCTATTTTTCGTCCGAATTTCACAATTTTGGTATCAAAATGCTTCACTTGATAAAACCTATCTTTTGGTTTATCTATTGTGAATTTGGTGGCCATTTAGAATCAAAATGGCTGCCATTATAGTAAAATTTAGCGTGAAAAATCATATTTTTGACCATAACTTCGCTATTTTTCGTCCGAATTTTACAATTGTGGTATCAAAATGCTTCATTTGATAAAACCTATCATTTGGTTGATCAATTGTGAATTTGGTTTTATCAATTGTAAATTTGGTGGCCATTTTTGATTATGAATCAAAATGGCCACCGTTTTTTTTATGAAATTGATCATTAAAAATCACATTTTTTACCAATACTTTGTCATTTTTCATCCAAATTTAACAACTTTGTTGAAATATTGTTTATTTGTCATGACATATCGACTGAATGTAAATTACAAAAAAGGGTGCACTGGACTCGCCACTGCATGTGATAAAGTTTACCAGTTGCTTGCCCATGGTCGGTGGTTCTCTCCAGGTACTCCGGCTTCCTCGCCACGATATAACTGAAATATTGTTTAAAGCGTCGTTAAACACCAAAATTCAACTGAACGGAATCGGACAAAGTGTCTTATTTATCTGTGCATAATTTCTCCAGTTAAAAAATCAGACAGGAGACAATCTTCAACAGCAAACAGAAATGCACTTTATCAAATAATCTATGCAATTGCAATGAACCATATTGTAAATCAAACAATCTATAAATAAGTTCCATATGTTTATCAAACTCAAAGCCCTTGTTTAGAATATCAAAAATATTTTCTCTTGTACATGTCATATTTCATGTTAATGTTTTCAATTGTTGGAATCCCAAATGATCGACAACTACTGTCCTTTGGTATCATCTTAAAACCACTGTCAATAATAAAAATGTTTTCAACTTTAATATAATCTTCTTTGTTTGGCCACCGAAAAGCATTGTTGGAATTAGTAGGATGCAAGCATTTTACCATAGCATGTTTTGAATCAATTATTTTTTCTACTTGGCCTGGGTACCAATTTTCAGAATACGCTATAGCAACAGTTTCTCCCAAAGTAAATTGATAAATTGTAAAATTAAAACTTTGGTCATGATCTCCATCATTGTTAGCAGTATTCACTGTTGTCATTGCTCGTTTATCATTTTGTTTAAAGCGTTTTTTGTTCGGTTCGTTAGTACATGTTGCTTCGGTTGATGCTCCCTTTAATAAATCAATCTTGTATAAAATTTTAGCTCTTTGATCTGACATAAATTGTTCTCGCTTTTGTTTGCTATGTATTACAACTTCAAAATTCAATATTGTTTCGTTTTCAGATACTGAATTATATTTGTCAATGGTTATTAATTTTTCAAGATTTTCACATAATTGGTACAGTTTTAAAAGTTTTCCCTGTTTGGAAAAATTAAATAATGTTTTGTCCTTCGGATTCTTTTTAAGTACTATATGTTGATATTTTATTTGTGCTTTTACAGCTTTGACCTTTTTAATATTTGGCATGGGTTTAAGCATCAAATACATGTCTTTTACACATAACCATTCTCCTCCATATTGGTTTATTTCCTGTTTTAGTCTTATTAGATCCTCTGCCCTTTTTGTCTCTTTTTTCATAATTTCCTCTTTTCTTTTATTCAATAGTTCAATATGTTTTTGTTTAATATCTTTCTTTTGTTCCCTGTAATTTTTAATCATTGCTGGTGCATTTTCCCGTGCTAATTTGAAAACTGATACTTTTTTGTCAGGTTGTAAATTCTCGAGCCAATTTAAAGTTTTATTGTTTGTGAATAAAATCATTCCCTCAAGAGCTACAGTATTGGCATTTGGTTTCTCACGCCTTAAACGGTCCAGATTTGCAAAGTCCCTTTCGGATATAATGTTTGTGTTCGCGACAGTTGAAGACGATTGCCTAAGTTCTTTAAAATTTTCAGCCGTATCAATATTATATTAACAGTTCCTCTAAAGATTACAGGAGCGTTGCAATCAGTCAATGATTTCAGGTGGTTAGAGATCAGTCAATGTTGGTTTATCCTTCGTTTTGTAAATTACCAAAAAAGATCCTGGCTTCACAGTCTTTCAAAAGTTAAATAGTGGTATCCATTTCATCAAGTTAGTTTGAATTTGTAGCATCAGACCAGCTGAATACTATGATGTCAAAATGTTCACATGTTCTGAAAAAGAAATAAAAAAGGGACCACAAAGCAACGGGAACTTCAATAAATTTGCATTTACACACTACAAACACCCTATAGTATAGATGACGGAACAAAATTTCGAGGAGGGGGGAGCAACTTTTAGATTTTTTTTGTGTGGAAAAAATGAAAAAAATATATGAGTCATTCCATGAAAAAGAGGATAAAAGTGTGACATGATCAATAAAATTTCAAAAAACCTTAAATTGAATTTTCTTTCCATATTGTTTAACAGGAGAATCTCTAGTTTCACCTGAGATATAAGAAAAGATAACTTCTTTGGAAATGAAAGAGCTATGAACAATTTAATAGGTAGTCCCAAGTGTGTCACAGATGTGATGTTGACAAAATAAATGATCTTTTGATAATAATTGTGTACTTGGGATAGTTATAAAGACCAGCAATAATTGAAATTAATCTAATTTAGATCAAATTAAGCTATTAAAAAAAGTTAGATTATGTTATATTGTTATTATATCTAAGAGTTTGACATACGAAATATTGACAATGGCAAACACCCATTTTTGAGAAGTTATTACAATGTAATTTTCATCAATGGCTGAAACTTGTTTTGAAATTTGCCATCAAGTGATGTAAAAGAAATCCATTCTAGACATCTAGCAACATTAGACAGTTTCCATGTTAAAAAATCAGTTATACTTGTAGCATGATGTGATGTTGACATTTGCACGGATGTGATGACAATGGATGTGATGCTTGACCACTCTCTTTATATTGTNCTTTAAAGAAGTATTGACTACATGTCGATCAGTCATTAGATTTGATATAGTTGATAAAATTGTCGACACTTTTTCATTTGTATTTTCTTTATCATCTAACGTGCTTAAATTCTGAAAAACTGTTTGTATCATTTTAAAAAACGACTCAGCTGTACCCTGTGGAAGCTCTGATATACCTAGAGAAAACTGACCACTTTCTGTTCCTACTTGTAGTCCCCCGTATTCATGACCTTTCCTTTTCGTTCCATCTGTATGCAATGTAGAGTTTTTGCTTGCCATTAGAGCATCTAAACATTGTATTTGAGCAAGAGCTTTTGCTTCGACAAGCATCACTTCAGCAAATGTTTTTTTAGGTAGTCGACCTACTTTGACACCACCCAGTTTATCTAAAACAGTACGGACAATAAATTGAACATTTTTTACCCCGACATTTGCTGATAGCAGAGCTGCATATACCTCTCGGACTGTATCGGAATATTTCCCATTTTCAAAAGTAGAAATTTCCTTATTTTGCATTAATTCATCAATAAGTTCTCTCATTTCTTGATTTTCATTTTCTATAGCTCTTAGTTGTTGTTTTATTGATTCATTTTCTGAACCGATCTGTTTGTCAAAATCGGTTTTCTTATCAAAGTTGAATTTTGTATTTTTATCTTGTTTTAATACCTTGACACGTTTATTATAGTATTTCAGTAAAGCTGTACGTTGCTTGTTTTTTTGACGGATACGACAAACTAAATTGTTCAAGTACTTTTGATGTTTTAAGATAGACTGATTTTGTTCGCCTAGTGTCTTTATTTTCATGTTTCTCCTTTTGATTCTTTTGTTGAAATTTCTAGTGCTTAACTTTCCTAACTTTTCTTGACATTTCTGTAATTTTTGATTCAACCTAGCATTTTCTTTTCTTAAGTTGTACTTTTCTAAATTAGCTTTTAATTTTTCTTTCCTGAGCTTCATGTAAGATTTTTTTATCTGTGACTCTGACATAGGACTATTTAACTTGATTTCTTTTTCTGCCTTGCATGTGGATTTGCATACATTGAAACATTCATTTATTTCTTTTTTGTTGGGATTTGGTGGTGTGAATTTCCCATTAAGATATGTCTCCTTTTCTTCGCTTTTAAGTTTATTTTTCTTATTAAACATTCTCTCAATCGACAGCCATAATCTCCCTAAATGCGGTAAGGTATCTAGTTTGCATAGATGGAATAACCACNCACACATTTTTTTTTTTGCCTAAAAATAATTTACATTATATAAAAGTTAAATAACTTAAAATGTAGCATCATTTTTGGGGGGTGCATGATAAAAACATTGAAATATTCATTTATAAGGATTGTTGTCTCATGCATATTAATTACATATGAAACCTAATAATTGTCTATTTAAATATTTTTTTAAAGTCTGTTTCTTTCTTACAACTTGTCAAATTAATCTGTGAATTGATACATGTAGTCTTTAACATGTTGAAATTGTGAAATGAGACTTGACATCCAAGGTTTTGAAAGAGTTGAAATTAGCTTAAACGCAAAGGTGAATACATGTATGAAGTTTGATGGACACATTGTTGGGCGCACAGACACACAATCTACATGTATGTCCCCTAATAAAGCAGGACAACAAATTTGGCAAAATACTAACCGGTATATTCTTCTTCACACAGCAGACCTCTCAAGACATTCTCGCTTCCCAAGTTGGACAATTTTAAATCCAGCAATTCCCAAGATTTTTTAACTGAAAAAAAAGAGACTTTCTTTACTTGGACAAAAGATTAAACGTTTGAATACTTAAAAAGGTCTTGTCAAATTTCACTCACTGCACTACAATTTAATAACATTTGACAAATGTATAATTCTAATCTAAATTATGTATTTACAATGTGACATTTTGTTCATTTTGTGTTTATATCTCCTCATTCCTAGCTGGTGTACTTAGAACTTTCTAGTAATAGCAGACAGGTTAATATGTTATTCCAGGCACTAGTTAAATTTAGGGGACACTTTTCTTCACTTGTATACCTCCCCATTATTCAGATTTCCAATCCATATTGACTATAAATTAATAAAAAGGGGGACAAAGAAACAAAAAGAATAGATGGGGGCATGCTCATATATAGTTGCATTTATAAAGATTAATGTGCAAAGTCCATGAAAAAAAATTGGGCAGCACTTCCCCTGCACAAGGCACTTCTCACAAAACCCCCTACCCATTATTCCCAGGTCACAAAAAGGGGGGTAAAGAAAGAATGAGAACAAATGGGGGACAGGCTCATTTATATGACATGAGCTTTCATCTGTTCAACCTACGATAGATTTCAAAGAGAAAAGCAAAAAACTGCTTACCTATGAGTTTATCAGTAAGCACGACAACGTCGTGCGACTCCACAGGTACTGACTCTGAGTCTGAAGGTTCCGTGTCCATTTTTCAGGGCAAAGTTGCGGTTTATGCTGAATGATATAAGAATGTTCCTGACGTATATTCTCTATAAAAATTATTTACTTGGAGAGATAAAATGTTCAATTTCATAAAATAGAAGGAGGAATTTTGTTACGTTTCGTCGTTTTCGAGATCGAAGTTGTTGAAGGTTTCGAACTGGAATTTGACCTTGAAATACCCCGGATGTGAAAATTCCTCCTTCAGAAAGAAGAGCAGCGAAAGCTCCTCTTTCATTGGATACTAAATTTATCTACATGTGACGTCAGGAACATTCTTTTATTTTGAGAATAAACAAGCCCGCTGACAGAATTTTCGGTGCCGTCGCGTCAAAAATCGCCGTTGAACACGATTGGAGACGATTGTTCTGCTTTGAAAAAAGATATCAATAAACATTTTAAAACTATTTAATGTGAAATAACAAGATGTTTTCTACCAAAAAACATATTCCTTTGACCGAGATAGATGGTAAATACTTGTTTATTTCAGTTTCAAATTTGACAAATTTTATCGATTTGTCAGCCTAGAAAACAAGATGGCGGACAATTTCTATGCCGCCGGCCTCTCTACAAATATGTACATGTAATCAACCTTGAGTGAAATATTTTACAAATATTTACCAGAAATGTTATTTTCTTCTATGATTATTCCAATTGAGGTGAACTCTCATTCAACTTTTTAAAGTTTTTCATGTAAACAAACTGAACCAATGTACAAATTTGAAGTCAATAGCGAAATGGGACCATTGATCTACATGATTTTGAACCCCTGTTATTAGCTCACCTGACCCGAAGGGTCATGTAAGCTATTGCTATCACTGGTCGTCCGTCTGTCGTTAGCTTTTTGCATTTTAATCAACTCCTCTTAAACCACTGGACCAATTTGATCCAAACTTTGGTGGAATGGTCCTTGGGTGGTCCCCTTTCAGAATTGTGTCCGACAA
>MJUT01054268.1:206084-232367 GCA_002080005.1 Gigantidas platifrons | reverse complement strand
ATGACATGTTTGCTATATTGGTTTACTGGTTTCAGAGGAGAAGCTTTTTAAACATTTTTCCCATAGGGTCCTATGTTAAAACTAAGTCGAGTCATGGCGGCCATCTTGGATATGCGATCGGCACAAAAATAACAAATTTAGTAGAGGACCATCCAGTCACCATTTCTATAATGTTACAATTCCATCGGCTGAGTAGTTTCTGACAAGAAGATTTTCAAAGTTTCAACCAATCAGAACACATTATCGGCCCTGGCAGCCATGTTGGTTTTCCGATCTAAACCAAAATAACAAATTTGGTAGAGGACCTCCCAATGAACATTTCTGCCAAGTTTGGTCCAAATCTGTTCAGTAGTTTCAAAGAAGAAGATGAAAGTATGAAAAGTTTACAGACGCGGACGCCGACAACGACGACGACGGACGCAAAGTGATGACAAAAGCTCACATGACCCTTTGGGTCAGGTGAGCTAATAACAAAGCCAACTCGCTAGTAACCATAAATATACCTAAACTAAACTTTTGTATGGATATTATTTTGGAATACACCTAATATTTACAGGAAACCATAGCTGTTACCTTTTTATTTTACTGTTAAAAGTTACTTTACTGCAGCTAACTAATATCAATACGGAACATCAAGATAATCAAGAAGTAACAAACCGCGGGAGGCATCATTGTTTGCGATCAATATTTTTCATATTCTGTAAAAAGTATTTTAATTCTCTAATCTATACATGAAAAAAACTCTAATAAAAAATCCATAGATTTCATTCAGCTGTTATCATGGCACCCCTCTTACATTTTGAAACATACATATGCTGCATATTTCTGTATTCCCATAATCACATTATTGGGACAAAATAAAAATAAATTTTGTTTCCCGCACCCGAACGACGATTAGAAAATGCTGGAAATATTTTTTGGGTGATTTGATGACATCTTAATTTAAAAGTTTTTGTTATCATAAATCATGACAGGAAGTTTCTGATACTGTTCCAGAATTTACGTTTGGAACTGCTTTACACTGTTTTTTTATGATCATAATCTGTTGCTCGACATGTGCAGGAACCAGAATTGTGTAATATGAACGCAGCATTTCTATTGTCTGACATGATGTCAAAATTTTGGGGAAAAAAATCTCCCTACCTACTCACAACTTTAGTGGTGATAGGCGCTGATTTAACCATGATGGAAGGATGAATAAACCAGAAATGTCCCAATAACAGCATTGTAGAACGAATGGATATTTATAACCAAATATTGAAGGATAGGTGGAATAAAGATAATTCTTTTTTAAATATCAATAAACAAAGATGTGGTACTCACTTCATCTTCATCACGGCTGTGTAGATTAGACAACTGTTCGTCAACAATATGTAACCTCTCTCTCAATTCTCGCTGATCTTTATATTCTAACAAGGCTTTCTCACCAAAATGTTCTATATCCAAGTTGGTTTTGATTGATACAGGTGTAAATAACTTATATGACTGTGTAATCAACAAAATAAAGATGTGAAAAGAAAACAAAAAATAATAATGTGAAAATAATGCACATATCAAAATATACACATTTAGTGAGTGAGTCAGTGACAAGTTACATTTCGATGAAATGGTCATGACAATGATGTTTGCTTTGTACTAGATCAATATGCTTAATATGGTTGTTTCGAATCATGTCAATTCCGACCACGTTCCGTCTTATTCGTGTCTTGACGTCTGAAATGCTCGGCAGACGACTTCTGGTGTTTACGCTATTACTGTGACGTCAGCATATCATAGTCATAAACGCAGTAGACTATAAGTAATTGTAATATGAAGACGCCAAGGAAACGGCTGAATAAATACTGGTGTTCGGTACCCCACTATCTGTCTGATATCAGAAATATATACATAAAGACAGATCATTTTCCTTTCATGATTTCATGATGCTGACAGCCATAAGTAAAGAAAGAAAAGAAATTTAATTTTAAAGAAGTAATTGTCTCTGCATTGAAGTCTTTGATACAAATAAAATAATTTAATTGATATCTGTCACGTACAGAAAATGTTAAGATGTTTTAAGTTGAAACGTTAAAATGGCACATATCGATTGGAGTTTTTGTTGTGTACATTGACACTGGAAGTCCAGTGCTGTACATTCCAACGAAATCACATGATCTGGCGGACGAAAATAACAAAACTTTGACGGAATGGAAATGATTCGTGACAACCGCATTGGAATTTTATAGTGCTAGCTTACTGATACATCAGACCATGGATAGATATGTCGCTCCACTTGGACACATTATCCTGATTCCGAGTCACCCAGACTTTACTCTTACATCTTATACACCTTAATACTACATGCTTAGTGGATAAGCAGCCATTACCAATCTGACAGTCTTTGGTTTTACCCAACTGTAGCTCAACCCAATGCTCTACTGTATTCTAGACAATGATGCTAACCATTACACAACTGATGCTGTTCATAACTAAGTAAGAGTTGCTGTTCTACATTTCAGTTACAGTAAGGTCTTGAATAATGAGAATTACTCATACCCAAAAATGAGTGTGAAATGGTCCCTAGCATACTCTTTATTTTTGTGATAAAAGGACATCTTTATCATTCAGATGTTGTTTGATGTACTGAAAGTGTAGTTGGTAGTCAACATTTGAATATCCCAATAAAAAAGTGAGTGATCATTCAGATGTTGTTTGATGTACTGAAAGTGTAGTTGGTAGTCAACATTTGAATATCCCAATAAAAAAGTGAGTGATCCTTCAGATGTTGTTTGATGTACTGAAAGTGTAGTTGGTAGTCAACATTTGAATATCCCAATAAAAAAGTGAGTGATCCTTCAGATGTTGTTTGATGTACTGAAAGTGTAGTTGGTAGTCAACATTTGAATATCCCAATAAAAAAGTGAGTGATCATTCAGATGTTGTTTGATGTACTGAAAGTGTAGTTGGTAGTCAACATTTGAATATCCCAATAAAAAAGTGAGTGAAATATTGACAAGAATAAATATTATACATGCGATTGAACATATTTCATACAACAGAAACAGACTCATAACATGCTAGTTTACAAATAATTTCATATCAGTCTGTGCCAAAAACATTTTGACAAACTAGCCTGAACAGCATTTTAAAAGAATTTCTTCTATATGCTTAAGCAAATTTTATGCAATTTTTACTAGCCCGAACCAATTTTTACTAGACTGAGGCTTTGGTGCAGACTGATATATGGTTAATAATTATAATGAATTAAGTACTAACCTGAGGTGTTGTTGGTGTATGCATAATTGATTCATAATCTTGTGGAGGCATTATCTCCTTTAGTCTGGATTCAATACCCCGCAACGATATCTGGTCGTCATCGTCAGGTACAAATCCTTCGCCATAGTGAACTGCTAATTGACCCCTGGGAATTCTCACTTCCTGTGAATCATACAAAACATGGGAATGCTACCTAATTTTATTTTGATACCATTTATTGAAAGAAACAATTTACTTCCTTGTTGTGTTGACTTTTCCTATTTTATTAGACCATTTGCACATTTCGGATTTGATTCTAAGATTACACTTTTTGAATTTTTTGTTATTGGAGTTATTTAACTTATGGAAGACAAAATGGTTCCCTTTCAATGCATGAGTAAGGGAGAGAACAAAGACTTTGAGCATAATTTTCTAAAAATTTATAGATATTTGAACTTTGTAAATAAATCAGAGGCTAATTTTATAGCAAATGAAAAAAGTCATTACAACATTAAAATTTATAAAGAGTATAAGAAAAATATATCTTATTTCCATTGAACATTGCATGAAATTAATGGATGCTTTTGTTCGGCTTAAAGGGAAGTAACAAATACAAAAACGTGGAAATAGCGTATAATTTTAGAATCAAGTCTGAAATGTGTAAATGGTCTATTCATGTATAAAAAAAGTAGTTTAATTTATCAATAGAAGTCCATTTCATTTCATTTCTATTATATGCTATTCCTAATACAACAAAATAATTTAATTTGATGTGAATACTGCAATCTGTTTGGCTGATCCGCCTGGAGCAACACTGGTCATACTTGATAATCTGTGTTGGTATTGTGACGTCTCCAACATATTAATTCGCCAACGACAAATTAAAATAGTCCCATAAAATAATCATCATTAAAAATCAGTTAATTAAGCGTAGGCTGCCCCAAAACAGGTTGTATCGTAAATTAAACATATAGCTAAAATAAATTTAATAATATATTTGTCTACTTGTGTATATGCAAAAAATTTCATATCTGAATATTCATATTTGACAAAAGATATCCCAGACTTCACAATAAAAAAAATAAAAATAAGATATAAGAATTTATTTTTATTTTTTATATAAAAAAATCACATAATTGCACAATTCAGGACAAACAATAACAATAAATTGTTAAATATCAGTTAAAAAGCTTATTATTTCCAAGCGATGTAAGCATGCTTATAACGTACATCAATATCTTCATCCCCCGTGATTTCTGGTAATTCATCCAGGTCACCTAGAAGCGATTCTATCCTAACTTTCTCCTCCTGGGTCATAGGTATTGGATTCTCTGCATCTGCAGCCAACTGAAAAGACAACAATGTCAGACTTTTATGTAATGTGTGGGGATAAAAGTCTGCATTTCTAGGAAAATGTCAAGTTGAAAAGTTGACTGTAAAAAAATCTTACCTATAGTTAGATTAAAGAAAAAGGACAATATTATATTTGTTAATATTCAGATTCAGCATTTTGTTTACAAACATTAAATAACTATTTAATATTTAATACTTGAATTATCAAGTATGCTCATTTTGACAATTCCATCAAACTTTGATAAATGCTTCATGTGACATCATATCAACCTTAAATATTGTAATGCATCACTTTCATTTTGTACTCTATATACTAATCATATTATAAATATTCATACTTCATGATGTCACATACAATAGTAATAGTCCTCAATG
Source organism: Gigantidas platifrons (assembly GCA_002080005.1). NCBI lineage: Eukaryota > Metazoa > Mollusca > Bivalvia > Mytilida > Modiolidae > Gigantidas > Gigantidas platifrons. The sequence continues at coordinate 227,405 of MJUT01054268.1, read as the reverse complement.
CAGCCCTATATTACACTATGGACCAAAAGGAATCGAATCCTTGAATCTTATTCTTCATAGCTTTGGAAGAATTCAAACCTTTTCTAGCTTATTCTAAATGTTAGTCAGAAGAGACTGGATCGATTAGAGTGCTTATAAATATGAATCTTGATATCAAAACAGTCATTCATGCTAAGTACCATTGATTTTTTCAAATGTTTTAACCCTGAAGCCTATTGTAAACTTTGGACCCCTAAGACAATAGACCCTGGTGCCATATATAATAGGAATTATAGTCCCTGCTTTTTTTGTTTTATTTTTTAGTTTTGTTATTTGTTTAAATAAATCATGGAAGCCAGAATGTGTTGGGAGTTTTAAAATGGATAGGCAGATATTAGTATTTTATCCCGAGCCAGAAGCGAGGGATAAAATTTACTAATATCTGCCAATCCATGTTAAAACTCAAAACACATTCTGGCTTCCATGATTTATTTCGATTCTGATATGTCGAAGAGTACAAATATGGTAGTATATTTTAATTGGAAGACGGTAATTTATACATACGCTTGCGGAAAATGTCGCACACAATTTATGTAACTCGAATAATACTGCACCCTCTATTGGCATTATTTGGGTCACAATTTATGCTGCCAATGGAAACGTCAGTCACATTCATCGTCGCATGTGCTAATGAGATAAAACAAAGAAATAATTCTGGTTTTTTTTAACAAAGGCAAAGAGTGAGGTCATGTTAGAATTTGTTATAAAGATTTACATAATTCTCTTCCTTTTAGACCCCTCATTATTTTATTTATTATTCAATTCTGAATCTCCTTGCTCCTGGGATAATATCTCCAAATTTGGTTGCAAAGAAAAATAGAAAACAAAGACAGGGGGCAGAAAAATATTGGACACTAAGTGATGGCAAAAGCTTGCTTGGCTTTTGGCTGGGGGAGCTTTTAGAGACCACATGCATTGATAGATACAAATTAAATGTTATATAGCTATAAATTATGAAAATTCCACTCCTCATTAAATGGTAATTGTGTCTCAGATTCATTCCGACATTTCTATCTTCTAGTATTAAAAAGTAATAAATCAAATGATTTTCTTGAGTGTGTACCTCTTTATTTCGTTTGATGAAATCTTTTTTTCGTTTGTGTTTCTTTGAACTTTTTTGGCTTCCATTAATAGAGGTTGTATCACTAGCAGTCATAGTGTCTCTGTCTGTACTTGTAGCTGATTTTGTCTCACCTCTGTTGGAGTTTTCTGTAATAATCAAACATCATGTAAGCTGTATTTAAGACATTAATATATCAAAACAGTTTTTTGTTATTTCACAAACATTTTCAAAAGGTCTTGATAAATTGAAAAAAAAAAAAAAAAAAATTCTCTTCAAAAGTTGATCTGCAAATCATGAACTCAAATTTTTGTAAGTGAAGCTATGAAGATTTTTGTTAATATTAAATTCCATTCTAAAAGTAAGAAAACTGTTTATTTAAACTGAAGAAAAAAAAATAGAAACTCTACATTTCATAAATATATTTCATTCATGCTAACTGCCAAATTTGTGCATATCAATGCAGGATTAAATTTGTTAGATTTAGAAATTGAAGTGTTTCATAGATAATCAAGACCATACTTTTACTATTATATCTTTATCTTCATACATAAAATCAGATAATCTTGTTTATTATTGTTATTACATAGATGCCAGTAAAATACTGAGATTTCTAAGTGAAAGAAACACTGGTATTTCACTCAGTGAAATAAATTTGTTCATTTCACTGTGACACATCATATCACTAACATCATCAGAATAAAAAATGCCATTGAGCATCCAAAATAAAAACCCAAGTTCTTTTTTGAAATGTCTAATTAGCCCAAACAAAAGTGTAAAATCTATGTAATAAACATTATAACTACTCTTACATTCCGAATATCAATGATTAATCACTTGTAACCGAACAACAATGGTAATTATTGTTATTACCATTATCAGGTTACTTGTGATTTTTTAATATTAGGGTGATGGGGTTTAGCGCCAATATTTCAGTTATATATCATAGTGGTCAGGTTTATTAGTGGAGGAAACCGGGAGTCAACCACTGACATACTGATCAACTTTATCACATAATGTTGTATCGAGTACACCTCACCATGAACGGGATTCAAATAAATATTCGGATTGCAAGAGAAGCTATATTATTACTATATACCTGGGTTTTATTGAATAAATTAAATTTTTAAAATACTACAATATTGGTTTGGTAACAAACAGACCTTTAGATTTAGCACCACCTGATTTTAAATCAGAATAATCTTGTTCATTCAGCTGTGTGGCAAAGACAGGTTCATCTGGTATGTCTGACATATCAACGCCTGTAATATATAACATCACATTAGACAGTATTAATATTCTTACAGTTTTCTACACATTCTTGTCAGGGTTTTTCAGATTTTAATATCTGGGTTAACGTTGAGAAGAGCAAAACAAAATTTTCTACATTTTTCTAGATGAAAACCAAGATTTGGTTGAAGAGGGCAAACGCTGAAGGACATTTGTGTAAGAGAAGACTAATAACAGAAAAAATACTACACATCAAAGTAATGAAAATTGTACTTTTATCTTATCGTTAACTACAATTGTATATGTAAATCATGTAACTATACCTCAATTGGGCCCATTAATATGGAAATAAAGCATTGTTTTACCATTACTTTTTGTATTTCTATATATGCACACTTGTCATGTTACACTATAAAAAGTAAACAAAAGAACATAAAAAGTTACCTTCATTATGACTAGGTGGCAGTGTAAGGGCCAGAAATTTATCTGTATTTAACTTGGCATCTGTGTTCTGTTGATTTATAGCCTCCAGTTCTGCTTTTATTCTGTAGAGAAAAAGTACAAATAACATTCAGATACTTTTATTAAAATATTTAAAAAAAAAAAAAAAACCCAAAACAAATGGAAACATTTGAGAGATTTTAAATACAAAGGTTAGGATTATAGGTGTTTAATGACACATTCAAAAAAATTTCAGCTATATCGTGGCAGGCAGTTTTATTGGTGGAGGAAATCGAAGAACTGAGAGAAACCAACCATCTGTTGCAAGTACCTGACAAACTTTATCATACTACACCTTGTGACAGGTGAGAATTGAGTGTTGCTTAATACCAATGAGCAATTTTTCAGCTATATTATGGCAATTACAAGTTACATATAATCAATGATGATGTCCACTTTGTACTATACCCAAACACTTAGCCTTTGATTTGATCCAGCAGGGCTCGAACCCACGATTCATCGCACCTGAGGTGAGCATTCTAATAATCACATCACCGATGCAGTCACTCATAATAAATTAAAAATGGGAATAGATCAGACAACTTAAGTGATGATCGACATTAATTGGATTGCATAGATAGATGTAAATACAATGTATAAATAACATAGTTTTAAAGATCAAGATAATAATGACCCCCTCTCTCTTAAAAGTAACTTGTTCTCAGTTTGAAATAGATGAAAAATCACTAAGTCACTGATCGGGTCAAACCAAAGACTATTAAATTGGTATTTGTTACTTCTCCTCTAAGCATGCAGCATTAAGGAGAAAAAGCAAAGACTGGTTGGCTCGGAATCAGGATAATGTGCCCGAGAGGGACGATATGTCTATCTGCAGACTGTTGTTTAAGTGATCTAGCACTATAAAAATCCAGCTAAGCGTGTTGGTCTAATACATAACGGACCTCATCATCATTTCATTGAAAATTAACTTGTTCTCGCCATGATATAGCTGAAAATTGCTGAGTTGGTGTTAAACAACATTCACTCACTCACTTAAAAATAGATTACAATACAATTTTAACAACAATTGTAAAATAATAAAATCAAGTACCTCCTTTCAAGGATGATTCTGTCTTTTTTAACTTCCTTTTCTCTTTTTATCTTTTTAGATAGAATTCTATCAAGTTTTCTCATCTTTAATATGGCCTCTTTCATCTTTGGATCTATATCTTCCAGACCCGATTCTTTATTTGCATCTTCCCCTCTGACACTCCCATTTTCTAATGCTGCCATTTTATATTGATACATTTCTAGTTCAGATTTCATCTCTCCTCTGATCTGTTGCTGTATTTCATTTTTGATTTCGTTCATAATTTCTTTTTCTTCGTCACTGTCAACGTCAATTCCATCCTCTACAACATAAATAATTTCAGTAGAAATCAACGTTCAAACCTTTTCTTTTAAACATCAAACTTGATAAGAGTACCTATAAAAATGTGTTGAAAGGTATCTTTTGTAGTATTAGATTGATTGATTGATTGATTGTAGTATTAGATTGATTGATTGATTGGTGCTTAATGCCAACTTTAGCAATATTTCAGTTATATCGTGGTGTAGTATTCGAATTTAAGACTTACCTCAAATAAATTAGAAAGACAATAGTTGAGCAAGTGTCTGCAAGTTCTTTAGAACTATAAAAATGCACAGTGAAACTAAAATGTCTATTTTTACAGGATACCACTTAAAATAGTTGAAACTTATTTTCAGAACTTAATTATTGAATCCAAGATCTTTTTCTTAACATCAAACCATCACAAAATCTGCTTGTGCACAAAATAATTGTTCATTAGAAAATGTTGCCATTTGCACTAAATTTTTGTATTTGGAGATACTGTAAAACTTGGCATCACACTCACTGTAAAAATTGGTAGAAACACTATGAGTTCATGAACATATCAGTTCGAGATTAAAAAAACCAACACAAAATACAGATAAATGGTGAGAAATATCCATTTACGGTACTGTAAATGTTTACTATACATGTACAAATGTACCAATATGTTATACAAATCTTAATAAATTATAATATTACCTATAGGCATATAAATAAATAATAAACTTGGCCAATTAAGGACATCTGAAGAATGGTTATCAATCCTTTTTACTATGGAATATGAATCAATTTCCATTCAATCAAAATAGATTTCTACATATAATACTTTATGGTTCTTGTGGGAATTCATCAATACAACATAATAAACAATTTGATATGAAGGAGAAAAACAGATAATTTTTTGGGGGGATCATCTATTTTCATATGGAAAAGGGGGGAGGGTGGTCAACAACAAATATTTTATCCATGGTTGGGAAAAAAACTGTCAAAAAAAAAAAAAGATTCACATAGAAAACTTGTCTAATTCGTTGTGTACATAAAACATTAAAACAATTATTTGACTATTCACTATATTTGTTGCAGAAAAATATTTTGATTACAATTTGTTGTGAAAAAATATTCGGTCAACAGGATCATGTCAGGGTTACGTAGTATAAAGAGCTTCGAAAATTGAACTGGTACAAAATTGACAAGCATATTGTATTGAAGAAAGGAATAAAAATTTTATAAAATAACAAATTGTGGTTTGTTTTCCAGAATTAGGGATATACAGTAATTACTTGGTAATAGTCCAATATCATTTCGACAGATTTAAAAAATGTTTCAAAAACAAACACAAATATAAATGCAGGCTTGTGGTATTTGTTTGCAACTATATAGCATTGTGAATGGTAATGATTTTCAATCTCATAAACTTGCACATATATTTTTAGATAGACTGTTTTTATTGCACATTTGTTACAATGTTTGAAGAAAATTTAAAAAATAAACAAACTGTAAAAATAATTCAAACTTGTAAATCAATTTTTTGTTTTAAATTCTAAATTAATATATGTATTGATATTATCAGTTATTTCCAAACCTTGAAAGCAACTATTACATGTACTAGGATATTCAAATACTTGTAGGGCTCTACATTTAGACTTGTCCTTACTGATCAAAATTGAATTTGTACAAGTAAAAGTCAAAGCTGCTAGTCCAAAAGACAAGTAGAAAGTCGAAATAAAATTATTTTCTTGACTGTTCTGACAAGAAACAATAACGTTTGGAAATTTCCATATCACTTTTTCAATGGACTAAAGTCGCAATACAAGTTCTTATAAAGACCTGGCTTTCAATTCATGATCTATTATTTTCTATAGAGCTTTGTTGATTACCAAAAACCAGAATTGTTTCTTTAAACTAACTGATGAAAAACAAATTCTTCATGAGTAAGAAATTAATTTATAAAATTTGTTCACGCCACGATATAGCTGAAATACATTTAAAGTTGGCTTTAAATACCAATCAATTACATTTTTTTAAAACCCCAAAATCTTGCTGCATGATATATATGTCAATTGTGTCTTTAAAGAAAAGCTGTTTAAACACAACCCTGAAATATCCAGAACAATGTTCAAATTCTTATTATGGCGTATAAAATTCAAAACCTGCCTTTTCCATAAGAAACTTTTGGATAAGGGTCGTCGTGGCCGTGATCGTGTGGTACAACTACCTATGCAATCAGTGCCTATCATCACTGATGTTGTGAGTTCGAATCTCGATCAGGGCGAGATGTACAACATTATGTGATAAAGTTTGTTAGTGACTTGTGACAGGTCAGTGGTTTTCTCCGGGTCCTCTGGTTTCCTCCACCAATAGAACTGACTGCCACGATATACAAATGTAACTGAAATATTGTTGAAAGTGGCATTAAACACTATCAAACAAACAAACAACTTTTGGTCTCTAGATCATTTGATTGAGATAAATTTTCACTGTACCAATGCACATATACAATTTGTATAATAATCAAAATACCATATGGTAGAAGTCCTCCTTGTTGTTTTTCATTATCACTGCCTTCAGCACCATTAATTCCTGCTAAATTAAGCGACAGTTCATCTGGTAATTTTTCTTTCTTGGGCCCCACGTTCATTAGAATGTGGTCATTTTCCCATTCTGAAGATTCATCGGACATTTCAGAATTAGATTGGGACTTTCCTGTGACTGTATCCAATGATTCAAGGTTTAAATGAAGATCCATGTCCTAAAATAATACAATAGGAGATTTGATCATTTTTATAGTCAAATAACAATGAATATCAAAGGGAACTTCAATCCTAATGCTGGAGGTTTTATACAAGTTATTAGTACATTTTATCCTTTAATTGTGTGATTTTGAGAACTAATAAAGGGGTCAAATAAACTTCAGTGTTAAACAAAGCTTTTCTGGTGCCTGATTCATGTAGCGAGAACAGTAAGTTTAAACACAGACGTGATAGAGATCCCATTAAAAACTATTAGAACGACGCTTGTTTCTGCTCTTTTCAGACAATTCAGCAGTTGTTTTGGACTTCTAGACATTGCAGGGTAAATACAATATACATATAAATTGTCGGTAAATATATACTTAACACTGGTTTTCAGACTTCAAATTCTTTTCAATGATGATATTTCTGACTGGCAAAAATATAAACTTTGTTGGGAACCATTCAATGAACATTCGTACCAGTGGTTTCGGGAAGAAGATTAAAATATAAAAGTACACAGACGAACATGGATGACGATGCCGCTGGACGCAAAGTGATGGGAATAGTTCACACGACCCTTCGAGTCAGGTGAGCTAATAAACCTTATAATCAATAAATCTAATATATAAATATATAAAATATAAATCATGACAAAATATTTTATCAACTTACTAGATGTGAGTTTGGATTATCACGATGTCCATTCATTTTTCTACTTCTACTTTTTTTTATGTTCTAAATAAAGGAAATTGATATTAAGTATAAAATATAAGATTTGATGAACACATTTTGATTTTCCACAATAATTTTGACACTCTTAATCTATCCACTTCGATTACTTTGTGAAAGTTGTTTATTATTCTACAATGTAGAAGTTGGTGAAATGATAGACAATTTGAATCCATTTCTGGTAATAAATCTGACATGTATAATTTTTCCTACTGGGAATCTTTTGATCAGGCAAGGCAAGCATTATACAAAAAAATCTACACTTCAGTAACAATCATTAACTGAAATGAACTGCATCGGTGGTGTAATGGTTAGCTTTCTCGTCTAGAGTCCCAGTTGGGTCTAGCAAAAACTATAAATTGGTATAAATTTGTAGCTTTTCCGCTCATCACATAGCATTAAGGGCAAAGAAAACAAAATATTTGGCTCTGAATCAGGATAATGTGTCAAAGTAGAGTGACATGTCTACCTCAGTACCTGCGGAGTTTTTTTTCTGTGAGCTAGCACTATAAAAATCCAACTTAAAGTGAGTTGGTCTAGTACAAAGCGAACATCATTATCATCGCTTAAAATGAAAGTTGTTCTGGTCATGCTATAGCTGATATATATTGCTTATTTTGCACTCAACAATAATCAATCACAAACTCAACAGAAATGTCAAAAGAATGCCTTCTATGCAACCAATTATGATAAATTACAATACCACTTTCAAAATGATTGGATATTCAGTCAACAAATGGAGGAAACAGTGAAACTAATTTTTACCCAAACAAAGGGAAATTCAATATTCTAGATTCTTCTTGTATTCAGATGTAACACTGAAACAAATCTGAAAAACTTGTTCTGTTCCTGTGTTTGGACAAAAATAGTTTTTACTAAGAGGGAAGGTTTGGGTCCATCAAACTATTATGTAGTTTGACCCAGCCACTTTTTATTGAAGTGGCAGCACCAGGCCAGGAAAGTAAGTGGTCATGTATATATGTAAATCAGGGGTATCAATTTTGTCTGTGGTGGTGTTATATTATTAGTTTTTCATTGTATTTCACAGTTTCTTTACAGGCACACTGAATAGCCACCATTTTGAAAATATATGGTATTGTAAACACATTGAAACCTATATATTGTCTATTGATAAAATCAATTAAAACAACCTGGAAAAGAAATAATTGATAGACAGAATAAATGGAAGAGCAAATCTTCTTTGCTTACTGAGCTATAAAATATAAAATTTTAAGATGGGCACTTGATACATCAAATTTTGAGTTTTACCGGCGCATCCAATTTGTTTGCAGATCTCATCATTTGAGGGGCTGTCGATACCTTGATCCCATGGTAGTTGGATTTACAACTACATATGCAATCAGTGCCTATCACCACTGATGTTATTGTTGTGAGTTCGAATCTCGATCAGGGCTAGGTGTACAACATTATGTGATAAAATTTGTCAGTGACTTGAGACAGGTTGGTGGTTTTCTCCGGGTCCTCCAGTTTCCTCCACCATTAAAACTGACACCACAATATAACTGAAATATTGCTGAAAGTGGCGTTAAACACCATCAAACAAACATCATTTGAAACATAACCTTTCTGTCTCTATGATGTCAAGTAAAAAATCAACGACAGATAACAAAACCTAGTTCACAAGAATCTGAAATTTTATCAATAGACGACCTCAGTCGGTGTAATTTTACAATCCAAGTATCTTCACTATCAATGCATATAAAATCCGACAGGAATGCAACACATGATACACTTATATTTCTTATTCCAGCACCTTTACCTCAAAATGATTCTGTGCATATTGTTTTACCAGATTACAACCAATGGTAAATGTTCATTTCGGGGGGGGGGATTATCTCACAGAAACCTGAGCAGGAGATCCGAGTGATTGGAAATTAATCAAGACTTCTTGTAACTTGTAAGAATTCAAATTCAAGGGAGACAATTCTGTTATTAAAAAAAAAGATATGTAGGGTAAAACAGGAAATGTTTATTCAGATGACATTATAGTAAAATAATAATCAATCACATTGTCAATATTTTAAGTCTATTATCAATCTTGCAACGATATTTTAAGGTTTTCTCTGATTGGTTGAAAATTAGTGCTGGAATAAGAAATATAAGTTTATGCATTGCATTCCAGTTTGTCTGTATAAGCGAGCAATAGCTCACTCTCATCGGTAAAATTGTGGTAAAAAACAAAATATAATGAAAAAAGATTTGAATACTACAAATGTATATGTAAAAAAAATTCTTCGTCAAAACCGGAAATTAAAAATAGTTTATCTGCCATTTGGGTTATGTGCAGGAAATATCAAGATTGCTTTCGCATCTAAAAATAACAAAGTTTGTAGTGTACTCATTTGTAATAAATTATTTAAATTTTTTTGGCGTGTATTATGAAGTATTTTGGCATTCTGGCATATCAATTCTATATTTGAATCGAATTTGTACTCTGGAAGCAAACATGCGACACATTGTTTTTACTATGACATCATGTCTTTACTATGGACTTTTACGCAGCAAAGATATTGTATGCATTTCACAGGTTTTAAGTGTATACTTATTCTAGACTAAATTCTGACTAATCAAGTCATTATCACAATCAAAACAATTATTTTTTTTAATACCAACAGTTTTTTTATGATTCAGTTTTGCTCAGATTTTGCCTAAAAAGATGGAAATCTTGTAATGTTATGAAACGCTTTACTATAGTGAATATACATGGCAATGCAAGTTTTTTTTTTTTTTTTTATTTCTTCTTAATTATTGTTTCACATAAACAGAAATTTTGCAAAACAAAAATATTTACATGTACCTATCAGTGTCCATTAAATATACATAGTATTTTTGTATCTCTGTATAACTATAAATGAAAGTCTTATGACCCTATTACTAGCCTATACATATCGCTTGCACCTGCTCTTAATATCCATTGTTAATGAAGATAGCAAAAAAATTACCTCACCGAGGTAGCGAGGTATTTTATTTACAAGGCAGAATTCTGCCAGAGTCTCAGCAACAGTGATGTCATTGAGACAGTCCGGTAACAATAATAAAAGCATTCAAGCTTTAAAGAAAGTATGATTTCTGTATATTAGTTCAGATGAATTATCTTCAGAAGTGTAAAATCATGTTGTAGTTGACATAATTTCCATGGTGATTTTCTTGAACAAAAAATAATTTTAACTAATATGTTGATTCATGCGATACTAAGGGGATTCTGTTATTGTGATACTAATTCAAGAATATATATATATAATTACTTTTGTAAATATAATGTTGAAAGGGTTTATACTGATGGAATACAACTATTTCTTGACAACCACTTGCTATTGTCGTCCATTTTTGGAATGTTAAAATATCAAAACTTCCGGTGAAAGACTTCCGTTTCTCACAAGAATATTCCATTTTATTTTATGGGTGTTTAAAGATGGGTTTATATTGATATAATGTTATTAATTTTCATAGTTATACATAGTTTTGTACATTTTTAGCTTTACTAATTAATTATTTACTATTTTCAAGAAATATGAGGCATATAATAATTGTTTTGAAGAGCTAACTTTTTATAACAAATAACACAATCCTCAATAACAAAAAATGAATTAATCTGATTTACTTCCGCTAAAAAAGCCATGTGGATGGCGGGTTGAAATTTAAAATCTTACATTTATAACTGTAATTTAGAGTTGTGAAAATGAAGAAAGTGTCAGCGTTTTCAGTTTTTCGTGGACGTAAAACGGTAGCATACATTTTTTGACTGTTTATTCATAGTGTCATTGACATTGTATTTTTGCATTGAATTGTCTGTTTAACATTAACAACATTGACATTAATTAAGACATTTTTGTTTTATTTACATCAAATAGGACCATCTCTATTTCAATTAGAAGCAGGACTTAGTCATCTCAATACTTTGCATAATAGTTACATTTTGTACTTCCATATGGAGATATCACCATTTAAAATAAATGAAACTGTTCAAACTTTAATGCCATAATGGACTATATTATTATAATATTATTAAAAAAAAGTATTGTCACTCATTTTAATAAAAACTAAAAGAATGCTATATGGAGGGATTGTTGTTTAACTCCAAATGAGCAATTTTTCAGGTATATCATATCGAGAGCAAGTTGCTTTTTTGATGAGATAATGATGATGTCCGCTTCGTGCTAGACCAACACGTTGAGTTGGATTTTTATAGTGCAGGCTGGCTGAAACAATAGTCCATGGGTAAGCATGTCACTCTAAATCTAATCTCGTTGAGATTAGGATTCCAAAGAAATGTTCTATCTGTATGTACACAGGCCTCACCACACATAGTAAAAACAGGGCGACTTGACTTCTCTCTCAGTTGACTTGAGGGCGAAGTGAGGGAAAATCTGGGAGACTTCCGAAAATCGATCCCGATATTAACATTTCTTTCCCCACTACCACATGTTCTCCTACCTTTCACAAAACGAACGTGTGCTGCACAACGATCTTAAAAAGGATGCATTTAACGAGTTTGGAATAAAATATTGAACATCAAGCCCTGTATGGGTCATATTTCAGGAACATGGGAGCTTCTTTTACGTGAATATTGAAGAAAAAGTATGATTATTGAAAATTTATAGCCGACGTCTCAAAATAACAGGGCGACTGAAATTTCGCTTTTGCCAGTTTTGGGCCGAGTTGGAGCGACTGAAATTTCGCTTTTGCCAGTTTTGAGCCGAGTTGGAGCGACTTCAGAGCCGTGAAGGCGACTTTGTCTCCCAAATCGCCTGGTTTGGTGAGCCCTGTGTACATCTTGATCTCATCAAAAGCCCTGTCATGGGTATTCTGGAAATTTAATATCTGACCCCCCGGTGCATTCCAATGCATATTTTGGTATGGACGGATTGTGTCACACCAAGTGCAACAGGGTTTTTGCTGGCTCTATTGAGAATTGCCACCTAACCTAAATTGGGAAATTTTATCGACTTTAATCGACAAAATATGAATTTGAAATTAACTTAGGCAATAATAAACAAAATAACTTTGCAGTAGAATATATTTCACTCAATTACAACATCATGTATCTGTCCTTTTCATTTTTGAATCTGTCTACTAATGTGTCGAGATTACTATCTGACAGTTTGTCCTTTCCTTCCATGGATCATATATTTGGGTCAATCTTTACCTCAGAAGAGTTTTAATCAAATTCATATATGAAAAGCTCCTTTCTATAGAGACAGGGATGATATTCATCAAGTAAAGGATGGATGAATTAGTGGGATCAGTTTGAAAAAGTTCACAATATTTACACAAATAACCTGATATGATTTAATACAACTATATTGTCTATAATATAACCAGGGAAAACTTTACTCATACTTAAGTGAACTAAACCTTCTCATATCCTGCTTAACGATTGTTGGATGATTTTCATCCAAACTCAGAATTTTTAACGTTATTTGTGCTGTCTGTAATCGAAGATAAGAGTAGCAACACTATCAGTATCGTCGCCGTGAGTTTGACATTCGACTTCACAAACGCTGATTTCATCATCATTTCCTTGGGTTTCTTCTTTTTCGTTGTCACAAAAAAAGAATAAATTGACAGTGTTAGTTTTGCCTCTTTAGGCTTTATTTTTATTCAGGTAATATTTGCTGTTGTGACACATGTTTATGTCAAAAAAGAACGACAAACGATTGTACAAAAAATGACCGGATATGTATGTAATCGCGTAATATAAAAAACGTTTCCGGAAACGATTACTAAATCCGGATTTTTACCGACAATAACTCCAATCAGTTTGGGAATTATCTGACTGATTTTGGGAAAAATGGACCCTATTTTTCATTGGGAATGCGGCCGAAATTCGGCAGTAAAATAAGGGGAGCAAAAACCCTGTGCAAATAAGCTGTGATATATAGACAGTTCAAATTTGTAAAAATATTGATATTTTCTTACCTTTTACAGCATCTATCAGATAAAGTAATTCAACATCCACTTCGAACTGTCCGCCATTTTATTGAACTCATGAACTACACCACATGATCAAAATCGTGACGTTTTTAATAAAGGAGATGATGTAATCTATGTGATTATTATTTTACAGGATAAAGGAGATACACCACAGTTCAATGGAGAAGAAAAAGGGAATATTAGACGAGCGTCTAGCACACCCATTATTAAAGATGTTGGTTCAAAGAGTGCTAAAGGGAGAAAACTCTTGGTATACATTTATTCAGTTTCAATTTTTTATATGACAGCAAACATTTTGGGATTGTATTATGGTATGGAGCTGTCGTCATCGGATGATAATTTAAAAATTGTTTTTTAGATTATATTTTTGATTGTACACTTGTATAAATTTGAGAAAATGTTACTTATGCATAAACCAATTGCCAAAAAGTAGTCAAGCATGCCTTAAAGGGCACCTATACAACAAATCGCTGTCTATAAAGGGCAGCCTCATTTTTCCCATTAATGAATAGTACATATAATTTCAACTTGTATATAAAGGGCAACTGCTCATAAAGGGTACATTTTCAGATTTCCTTGAGTGCCTTTTATATACAGGTTGGACTGTATACAAAACAATCCTGTAAAATCTTTAGTTCAGTCTGCGAAATTAGCCGGTAGTCCGATGCCCGAGGCATGTAAAAATTCAGACGGGCGTATGAAAAATCCTTACTAATAAGCCCGCCGGGCCTGTGAAAAAAATAAGTTACATGTTTTCAAAAATGCCCCAGTCACGATTTTTAGGGTGATATCGGTTGGTTGTCTTGCGTATTTCAGATTATTCAAGACGTTCTAAAAGTAGAAATATGCACAGTACGAACAGCGGTTTTTAGCACGAAATCACCTTGGTCGGTGTTTTTTCGTAGTGAAATGGCGGTGATATGTCATAAAATAAATCTCCATAAAATGTCGGTGAAAACACGGTGGAACTTTCATCACGAAAATATACAAATTAGGGCCTAAATGTCAGTGAAATATTTTGTCGGTGACAACACTGCGGCGAAAATCATATGTGTATACATGTACATGTAACTGCACTTCATGTGTTCTTTTGTTTTTTGTTTGTTTAGTTTTGTTTAACGGATGCTTTCTCGATTTTATAAATATATCACATGGAGAACATTACACTCACATTACACCTCTTTCTATTGCGGCGGGGGACACATGGCTACGTGTTGCAATCTTGTTTTAATAAAAGTGTGTGTGTTTAAAACACACAAACCAAATTTGTAGGAGTAGAAATCAATGCGTATTATGCACACCTAAAGACGGTAAATATTTATTGAAATGTTGTTTGTCTTGCATTGTGTTTTAAAAATAGCAGCAATTACACAGATAATGTTGTTTTATATATCATGAGATTTTTATTATTATTAAAGTTTTTTAATTAAATGTTCAATTTTTAATGTTTAGCAATTTACTTTGGTACTTAAACTTTGTTTGATGGTGTTTAACAATATTTCAGTTATATCGTGGCGGTCAGCTTTATTGGTGGAGGAAGCCGGAGGACCCGGAGAAAACCACCGACCTGTCGCAAGTCACTGACAAACTTTATTACATAATGTTGTATACCTCGCCCTGATCGAGATTCGAACTCACAACATCAGTGGTGATAGGCACTGATTGCATAGGTAATTGTAAATCCAACTACCATACGATCATGACTACGACGGTCCCATTGAAGTGTAATTCTTATATTTGTAAAATAATTATATGATATTTTTTTATTGCAGAAAGTTCTAAAAGGTGGAAGTTTAAGACAGAGTATGAGGGGAACTCCAAAGTCTTGTCCTTCTATCCTTAAAGTGGTAGACACTCCTATTGCTGGAGATAAAGTGTAATTCTTATATTTGTAAAATAATTATATGATATTTTTTTATTGCAGAAAGTTCTAAAAGGTGGAAGTTTAAGACAGAGTATGAGGGGAACTCCAAAGTCTCGTCCTTCTATCCTTAAAACGGTAGACACTCCTATTGCTGGAGATACTGATTCTGTAACACTTACTAGTGTGAAATCTAACCCAGATCTTCTGACAGTTACCTCATCATCTAGTATAACTAGGAAGAGGTCACCAAAACCTACAGGTAACATTTTAATCCATAGTGTAACTGTGTTTAAGGGGGGAGGGAACTGGTGGGTTACATGAAAAAAGTTACATATCACAAATAATGTCATAAAGCGAGTTTCTCAAAAGACTCATGGAATCTAAATTGCATTGAATGCTATTTCAAAATATAAAGAACGACTAAAACAATAATGCTGGGTTCTGTGCAAGTCTTAGAGGGAACTATTGGCAGGGTTCCCACGCATCCTGGAAAACGGGAAATACCCGGGAATATCGTTTTACATGTTCCTGGTCGGAAAATGTCCTTGAAAATAAAAAAAATGGTCAAAATCCGGGATTTACCCTGGAAATTTTTATTGAAAGCGTAATTTTTTAGCCACCGGAAGTTTTGATGCAATTTGTCAATTTCGAGTTACTTTCCTTGGTCCGTTAATCAATTCGTCCCTTGCTTTATTCGTCCCAATAATAATAAAAGCGTCTACAATAGGCCCAAAAAAAGGACGAATTGATAACCTGAATCTGAATCTGCAATGTGTTTGTAGAAGTAGTGCAGGTCAATGTTACATGAATTAGTTCCGATGATGGCGATCAATATTCAATCACACGTGAAGAAATCCATGATAATAACAGAATACTTGTTCAAGCGGCAAATAACGAACAAGAAAACTTATCCAGACACGATTATATCATTCTATCCCAAGGTACAACACAAATACAGTCAAAAGCACTATCATAGAATTTTAATTTGTAAATATCTTATTTACACAAAACATGTGCCTGAAGCACTACTTGAAGAAAACATGAGGAGAGCAAGGTAATTTGCTGTATTATAGTTCATTATAGCACAGTGGTACCACATAACTTCTCATATATATATATATATATATCCTTGAAAACTGATAAAAAAAAAGTCCTGGAAAAACCCTGGAATTTCATATCTGGAAAAGAGTGGGAACCCTGTATTGGTTTCCTGTGCAAGAATTGTAAATAGCAGAGACAGAAGAACAGTTTTATATACTGGGTACTGGTGCAGGTTCCCTGGGTTCAAACCCACAGAGCTGCACATAGTGGTGGTGGTGGGTGGTGGATAGGGGAACCCTCTCGATGGGTGGCTTATCAAGTTATTTTTTTTAATACGGAAAGCCTGACTGTGGACCATGGTAGAACCATATGCAAAGCAAAACTTGAATTTATGAAAATAACGATATCATAACATTTTAACAATTACAATATTTTTTTTTCTCAAGAAACTGTTGTAACATTAAATGAGACACCATCACTGCCCAAAGTACCAGCAAAGAAACCAACAAGGAAAGGACTTCCACCTAAAGCACAGAAAACGTCAAAATCTGGATCACAAAACTCTCTGAATATTAAATCGTCTCCTAAATCTAAATCATCACCAAATCTAGGAGCCGTTCTAGAACTTGCCAAACCACCAGACAGTAATGAGAAGACGGGAAAGCGAAGACGAGAGGAAGGAGATATAGAGGCCAATAAAAAGAAGAAAATAGGAACAGTGGACAGAAGTATGGAGGTATGCTTAAATGGAAGTATTTAGTCTTAGGTCATGATTTACTGGCCTTTAAGGGTTCCTAGTGGTAACGGACAATTCAAAAGTTTAATGGTCACCACCATAACCTGGCTAACCATTACATAAATAGCTATGTCACAAATGACTACAGATATGTTCCGTTGTCATAATCACAATCTCATTTTTAGCTCAGCTGACCCAAAGGGTCATGTGAGCTTTTGTCATCACTTTGCATCCGTCGTCGTCATCGTCCGTGTCAGTAAACTTTTCATACTTTCATCTTCTTCTTTGAAACTACTGAACAGATTTGGACCAAACTTGGAAGAAATGTTCATTGGGAGGTCCTCTACCAAATTTGTTATTTTGGTGCAGATCGGAAATCCAACATGGCCACCAGGGCCAATAATGTGTTCTGATTGGTTGAAACTTGGAAAATCTTCTTGTCAGAAAATACTCAGCCGATGGAATTGTAACATTATTAATTTATAGAAATGATGACTGGATGGTCCTCTACTAAATTTGTTATTTTTGTGCCGATTGCATATCCAAGATGGCCACCATGACTCGACTTAGTTTTAACATAGGACCCTATGGGAAAAATGTTTAAAATTTTTTTCCTCTGAAACCAGTAAGTCAGTTTAAAGCAAACATGGCATGAATGGTCCTTAGGTGGTCAACTTTCAAAATAATGTCATGTGACCCCGACGTCCATCGAAGATGGCTGCCATCAACGAACATAGTTTTAACATAGGACCCTATGGGAAAAAGGTTTAAAATTTTTGTCCTCTGAAACAAGTAAGCCAATTTAAAGCAAACATGGCATGAATGGTCCTTAGGTGGTCAACTCTCAAAATTATATCCAGTGACCCAGACCTCCATCCAAGATGGCCGCCATCAGCGGACATAGTTTTAACATAAGACCCTATGGGAAAAAATGTTTTAAAATCTTCTCCTCTGAAACCAGTAAACCAATATAGCAAACATGTCATCGATGGTCCTTAGGTGGTCAACTTCTAGGATTGTGTACAGTGACTCCAATCTCGGTCCAAAATGGCCGCCGTCAGCGGACATAGTTTTAACATAGGACCCAATGGGAAAATTGTTTAAAAGTCTTCTCCTCTGAAACCAGTCAGCCAATTTAAAGCAAACATGGCATGGATGTTCCTTGGGTAGTATATACTTTCAAAATTGTGTCCAGTGACCACAACCTTCATCCAAGATGGCTGCCATGAGCAGACATAGTTTTAACATAGAACCCTATGGGATTTGAATAGTAACTTAGATGTATTCGGAATGCAGACATTCTTAAGAGGACTTACTTATATCAGGTGAGCGATACAGGCTCACCTGAGCCTCTAGTTTCCTCATTCATGACTTATCAAGGGTTTTTTAACAAGTGTAACACGAAGGGTGCCACTAGTGGAGCAGGAACTGTCTCCACTTACGGATCACCTGAGTTCACCCCTCTTTTTTTGTGGAGTTCGTGTTGCTAAATTTATAATTTTCTGGGTAGTGTTGTGTCAACCATATTTATATCCTTATTCTTTTGGCCATTGTATTGTCTATCCTTCTTCTAATAAAAGCTTCTGGTATCTTCAAACTTTTTTTTATGAGTTCTTTGTTTTAAATCACTTATATGTCTTCCCTGTTCCTAATGGCAGTAAAAAAAAATCCGTCTGTACGTCTGTAAGCCCATCCCAGCTTCACCTTTGACCTACATGATTTATTGGTTATTAACTTGTTCTTGTCATGAATATAACAGAAATATTGCTCACTCAGCTAGAAGTCAGGGACTGCCACTACAAAGTATTGTTTGAATAACATAAATATGTTTTTAACTCACCTTGCCAAAGGCAATGTGAGCTTTTGCCATCACATGGCGTCCGTCGTCCATTAACTTTTCACATTTTAATCTTCTCCTCTGAAACCCCTCCGCCAAATGAACTGAAACTTGGTAGGAAACATCTATGGAAGGTCCTCTATAATGATTGCTCATTTCGTCCCGATCCATTAACAAACATGGCCGCCACAGGCAAATCTTGTTTCTGATTGGCCTATATTTTTTTTTTAAACTTCTCCTCTGAAACCACTGGGCCAAATGAACTGAAACTTGGTAGGAAGCATCTATGGAAGGTCCTCTATATAGATTGCTCATTTTGTCTCGATCCATTAACAAACATAGCCGCCACAGGCAAATCATGTTTTATGATTGTATGTTTTCTAAAAAAAAAATCCGTTTTCCTGTGGAAAGGGAGATAACTCTAATTTAAATATAGATATTAGTAAAATGCAGTTAGCTATGAATTACAGATAAATGTCAGATAAATATGCCTCTAAAACCCCTCAGCCAAATGAACTGAAACTTGGTAGGAAGCATCTATGGAAGGCCCTCATTGCTCATTTCGTCCCGATCCGTTAACAAACATGGCCGCCACAGGCGACTCTTGTTTCTGATTGGCTGATTTTAAAAATCTTCTCCTCTGAAACCGTTTGGCCAAATGAACCGAAACTTGGTAGGAAGCATCTATGGGCGGTCCTCTATGCAGAGTGCTCATTTCGTTCCGATCCATTAACAATCATGGCCGCCATAGGCAATTCTTATTTCTGATTGGTCGATTTCTAAAAATCTTTTCCTGTGAAACCGCTTGGCCAAATGATTCGAAACTTGGTAGGAAGCATCTATGGAAGGTCCTCTATAAAGATTGTTCATTCTGTCCCGATCCATTAAAAAACATGGCCACCACAGGCAATTCTTGTTTCTGATTGGTAGATTTCTAAAAATCTTCTCCTCTGAAACCGCTTGGCCAAATGATCCGAAACTTGGTAGAAAGCATCTATGGAAGGTCCTCTATAAAATTGTTCATTCTGTCCCGATCCATTAACAAACATGGACGCCACAGGCAATTCTTATTTCTGATTGGCTAATTTTTTAGATTCTTCCCCTCTGAAACCATTTGGCTAAATGTACTGAAACTTGGTAGGAAGCATCTATGGAAAATCCTCTGTTGCGATTGCTTCATTTCGTTCCGATCCCTTAACAAACATGGTGACCACAGGCAATTCTTGTTTCTGATTGGCCTATTTTTAAGAATCTTCTCTGAAACCTCTTGGCCAAATGAACCGAAACTTGGTAGGATGCATCTATGAATGGAGGTCCTCTATAAAGATTACTCATTTCGTCCCTATCAATTAACAAATATGGCTGCCACAGGTAAGTCTTGTTTCTTATTGGTCAATTTCTAAAGCAGCTTTTCTAGAAGCATCTATGGAAGATCCTCTATAAATATTACTCATTTAGTTTTGATCTATTTACAAACATGGCTGCCACAGGCAATTCCTGTTTTAGATTGGTCAGTTTCTAAAAATCTTCTTATCTGAAACTGCTTTGCCAAAATGAACCGATATTTGGTGGGAAGCACCTATGGAAGGTTCTGTATTAAGTTCCCTCAAAGCAGAATGAAAGGTGAGTGACACAGGCTCAGCCCACTGAGCCTCTAGTTTTTTAATATTTGTCATATTTTGACAAATTTGACTTCCTATTTTAAGTCAATTAATTGATTTTGCATATATTTAGCTGATAATTTAAATTAATTGGTTCAATTATCGTAAATACATACATGTTTGTGATGTCTGAATTTCTTTAAAAAAAAAAAAAATTGTTTCAGTATATAAAGCTTTTGTTTACTTATTTATTACTTGGAGACAAATTATTAACATTTAATATCCCAAAAATATTTAATTCTCCAACATAAAACTAGATTAATATTTTATTTTTCATTTAGCATGGAAGGATTGTGTAACCGCATCGGTGGCGTAATCGGGTCAAACCAAAGACTAAAATTGGTATTTGTTGCTTCTCCGCTAAGCACACAGCATTGAGGAGAAAGAGCAAAGACATGGCTTTTATTGTCAATATCTTCAACAATCAAACAACAAATCAAATTTTAATATCATTAACGGTGGAGCTAATGTTGTCACTTTTATCAATGACGGAAAGTGAACAAGTGTATTCTAGAACTACTTTATTACTTATAAATCATGTCATTAAATAACAATTATCAGCTGCATATTTGTAGCTTAAACTGTCAAGGTCTAGGTCAATAT
>MJUT01054268.1:179488-198424 GCA_002080005.1 Gigantidas platifrons | reverse complement strand
AAGCTGTAGCTCCAAAACTGTAGGAGGAGTTAGCGGGACAAACCATGTTCCCTTTATGCAGCTAGTACGAAAAAAATGACAAAGTCCAACTACCTGTCAATTTGAGAATATTTGATGAAAATCAAAATCCTGTGCACATGCACACCTCCATTATGTGTATAAACATCCTACAAAATATTAAAGCTGTAGCTCCAAAACTGTAGGAGGAGTTAGCGGGACAAACCATGTTCCCTTTATGCAGCTAGTACGAAAAAAATGACAAAGTCCAACTACCTGTCAATTTGAGAATATTTGATGAAAATCAAAATCCTGTGCACATGCACACCTCCATTATGTGTATAAACATCCTACAAAATATTAAAGCTGTAGCTCCAAAACTGTAGGAGGAGTTAGCGGGACAAACTATGCATACTACAGTGTGACGGACGGACGGACGGACGGACAGGGGTAAAACAATATGCCCCAGGACCAATCGTCGCGGGGGCATAATAACATACATCTTGGCATTTGACTAGATGTTAACGCACAACCAAACAAGAAAACTGAAAACAAGAAACTAAAAATAAAAAGTCTGATATTAATATGAACGTTTTATAACTGTTTCCATAGGGTGCATGGAATAGGGGCGGGCATGTACGGAATAGAGTTTATACTTTATATGTCCAGTGAAGTGAAAAAAAAATTGTCTTCAATATATGCTGAAAAAAATAATGTGTTTATGATTGGCCATGAAAAAAACAACAAGTTTTTTGTTCTAGGTAAAAAAAAATGGATTTGGATAAAAAATCCATAGCTCCCCCACAGAAAATCAAATGGTTGCTGCCTACGTGAATATGGAAATAAAATCAATCTGAAACTGTATTGTATTAGGCATTTCACACCATCACTTGTGAGGGTATTAATGTCCACCTGACCTGTGTCTCCATAAACTCTCAAACTAAGCTGGAAAATTTCCAGGAGCACTAGAATGATATCAAAGGGCTCTCAAACAAATTGTACAATAGAACTGCTTGTAAATTGAAAACAACCAACAGCGACGCATACGAAAATAGAGCAGATCGGTAGAATATAAAAACGAATGTTGTAGTCCTTACAAACGGTCAGTTCAACATCCCTGATAAAAGGTGATCACAATTTATTTCTCGTCTTAATATGGACAAGTACACATTTTTTTTTATTGGTTCTTGGTTACGTAAAAGGAATTGCATTGTTTATTGGCTCTAGTTTACGTTCTGAGTTCCCTGTTGTGATGTCCGTTACGATTTCCGCATAAAAACGATGTTCGGTTCGTCTTTACCCCCAGTTGTTTTTAGGAGGGGGTCGTGTCTACGTGATTTGTGTTTGTTTGTGTATAGTGATGTCCAACACATATAGTGTTGTGTTTTTGCTTTGTTTTTCTTCGTCTTGTGTACCCTATATTGCCATTTTCTCTGGACTGTCCTTTTTTGATCGCCTATATTCTCTAACGTTTAGTTATAACGGTTTGATAGCAGCACTGACAATACAACATGTTGTTTTTCAGTGAAAGTTCTAACTGCGGGCATCATTTTGTAGATTTTGTATCAGTTGTGTAAACTAAGAGACTAAGAGATAAGGCTATGATTAAGATAGAATGTATGTGTATAGTCTGCAGGCACTTGTTTTATCAATGGAAAATGTGACTATCAATGTAAATATAACGGGAGGTGGCTATGATATTTTAACGACCTCATCCCTTTCAAATACGTTTTTTGTGTAATGAATCATTACACCACAGTCGCTTGAATTTCAATGATTTAAATAAAGGAAGAGTAAAAAAAAATATTGTATATTTATAGTATATAGGGGAAGTTGTGAAATGCATTTTTGCGTCAAAATGTAAACAATCGTCATTAGGCCTAAACGGACGCAAAGTGATACGCTTCGTGGATATTTTTCTACACTGGACATGTTTTTTTATACATCCGTATTGTAAGAACCTTCATTCCGAGCATTTTACAAACGTATGGACCATTTTTTCACTGACGTTCAGCATCTGAGTTTGTTACAGTCGCCATGGTGGTACTCTTCAACAAGTGGATGAGAAATACTATTTCAAAGCATCTGTAAAATCATAAATTTAGCGGTAATCACTTCATTTGAATTTTAATCGATTAATTAGATCATTTAAGAAATTTAGAAAGCAATATTTGACTGTTCAATGTTTCGCTTGTACGAATATAAGGGGAGATAATCTAGAAAGTTGAAATGGCGCAAAATATAAAAATGACACCAAAATTCGATGATGACGTTTTGTAGCTTGTTTCATGGTAAGAAAAACACAGCAAAACCTTGCTTCTGCATGCATTTTAAGTAGGGGTACACAACTTTACCTATGTGCTAGATATTTTGAGTCCCTTGATGTCTTATCCTGATCCGGAAAATTGCCGTTTTGACTCGAAATTAGAAAACTTTTCATTCACTGCTGAAGAGTACCACTATGGCGTCTGTAACAAACTCAGATGCTGAACGTCAGTGAAAAAATGGCCCATACGTTTGTAAAATGCTCGGAATGAAGGTTCTTACAATATGGATGAATAAAAAAAAACATGTCTAGTGTAGAAAAATATCCACGAAGCGTATCCCTTTGCGTCCGTTTAGGCCTAATGACGATTGTTTACATTTTGGCGCAAAAATGCATTTCACAACTTCCCCTATATACTATATATATACAATATTTTTGTTTACTCTTTCTTTATTTAAATCATTGAAATTCAAGCGACTGTGATTACACTTATCCCGCATTACACTCTTTGCTTCATTATATATCCAACTTTCAAGACAGACAAATAAATATCACCCTTAATTATCCTCGTGATAATAAACGTAATATTATTTACATGTATTACTACTATTTACTCTATTTCCACGAACTTTGGACTATCCTTCACTATAGTCACTACATCGACTTCCGTATTTTAATACAGACTCATATCAATATCTTATTTCAAAACATATATTAAAAATATGATGCATGAACAGTTGTTTTTTTAAATTATTATTCGTGCATTTTATCAAGGCCAAATGTCATTATTGACCTTGGCGAAGAACAAAGACTGGCTGGCTCAGAATGAGGATAATGTGTTGGAGTGGAGCGACATGTCTATCCGCGGACTGTTGTTTCAGTGAGCTAGCACTATAAAAAAAAAACAACCGAGTGTGTTGGTCTTGTACAAAGCTGACGTCACCATCTCGTCAAAATGTAATTTGTTCTCTCCATGATATAGCTGGAAGAATTGCTCATTTGGCGTTAAACAATAAACACACACTCGTTCACCATTTGAATACCTTGGATAAATATTTACTGAACCAACCGTCGTACAACGGGACCCGATGAAGATTATTCCGGAAACCAACTAAATTATATATACCCTCGTTGTCACATGAACAATTTGTTCAAAACATTTTCATTCTCTTATCCTGTTGTATTGTCAATACAATACTCCATCCCAAGATCAATGGTACATGTTTAATGTTCTCTCTGAAGTATTTGTGTGAATCAATTCGTCCTTGACTTTCTCTGTAGAGATTTAACATCAAGTGGTCGCAATATTTGTTTCCATCGAGACCCCGAGTTGTTTACCTCTATATTTTATCAGCAATTTTGTTTGCTTAGTCATATCTAATGGTTTCACTAACTGATTGACATTCAGAATTCCAAGGACATCCGATCATCGAATACTCCCAGATTGTATTTCCAGTAAAAAAAAAGTCGCAAAGTCCACGTTAAATCCAGTAGACACGTGAATAAAAACCCCTTACATTCAAATGACTCGCACAAAGGATATATCATTGTTGAATTTAAGTACCAGTATCAAGTTCCCGACTTTGATTGACGTAAAAAGCGGTAATAACTTTTTTATTTTCCATCCATTTTAGCTGATTTTTAAAAGGACGACACAGTTCAAGTAGATAGCTTACTCCTTTGGTGGACAAAGTCTGCAAACAATACTTCTAACACAAAATTTGTGAGTTTTTGTTTGTGAAACAAATAAGTCGTCTGTATGAAGAGTTTGAAGATACCAAAGGGGTAATCAGAATCCGTATATCGAAGAGGAACAGACAACACAATGACCAAAAGATACCAAAGGGGTAATCAGAATCCGTATTTCGAAGAAGAACAGACAACACAATGACCAATAGAAAACATACAAAAGGACAAACAACGATCTACAAAACATAC
The DNA here is from genome assembly GCA_002080005.1 of Gigantidas platifrons. NCBI lineage: Eukaryota > Metazoa > Mollusca > Bivalvia > Mytilida > Modiolidae > Gigantidas > Gigantidas platifrons. The sequence continues at coordinate 194,223 of MJUT01054268.1, read as the reverse complement.
ACATGAAACTAAAGATCAAGTAACACGAACCCCACTAAAAACCGGAGGTGAACTCAGGTGCTTCGGAAGGGTAAGCAGTTCCTACTCCACTATTGGCACCCGTCGTGTTGATCTAGTTACAAACTCGGTGACAAGTCATGAATGAGGAAAGGACCTGCTGACATAACACGTAGTGGTCATCATAGAGTTACAACGCAACGTTGGGATAGGTCCATCCTTCGACAGCATATGAATAATTGAGTCATTAGAGCCAAAAAAAAACCCAGCACGGCTGATAATTGGCAGCCACCAGAGGCCAATTCGTGATGACAGTCATGACACTGTCCGACGTCGATTGATTGCCAACAACTTTAGATATCGTCGTCCGGCCAAGAGGACACACGACTTGTTAGTATAGTTTTTTTTCTCTCTTTATATTAGAATAATTGTTGTTGATTACAACTGTTTTTGTACCATGTGTGACTTTTTATTACTCTATCCTATGAAATAAATGGAAGGAAAACAGTAAATATTACATGATTTTTAAGGAATTTTTGCATTATTTTTCATAAGAGTGTAAAAGAGAGGCACGAGTACGTTTTGTATGAAGGGCATTAGTATTTTATTATTTTTTGTTGTCATTTTTGTTATTTATAATTTTGTGTAATGATACATGAAAACTATGATCGAAGTACAATAAGACCTGTGTAAAGATGAATTGATTGAGGTCTATAATACATCAAGAATTGTCACTACAATTCAATATTGCAAGGTGAACAGGAATTCTGTCAAGGTTGCAACACGATCATGTGATGATTTGATGCCATATTTAGAAATATGATGACACAAAAAAGTGAATGAAGACTTGGCGAGTGTGGGTTTAATTTTAAAACAGGTCGTCGAAACAGTTCCTGTAAGTCACTTAAATGTTGATCCTAAATTTCTGAATAAATTAAAATGTCATCCAAATAAGCATGTTTTAAATGTCAGGACATGTAGAATGTTGTCCAATTGCCGTTTAAAAGAATCGGGACTCTTTAAAACTTGAATGAACTAAAACATGTGTTAAATGTGGTGTATGTTGAACGTCCATGCGACACTTTCATCTGTAACAATCCACTGCTCATGTTGTTTTCAATAGATGTTATGAAATGAGTTAGATTCGGTGTAAAAGATTCGGCTTTAGTATGGCATGATACTCAACAGTGTCGAAGAAGGACAGACAACACAATGGCCAAAAGATAAAGGACAAGGGCAAACAACGATCTACAAAACATACATATAAAACTAAAGATCGAGTAACACGAACCCCAGTGAAATCCGGGGGTGAACACAGGAGCTTCGGAAGGATAAGTAGTTCCGTCTCCACTAGTGGCACCCGTCGTGTTCTATTTACAAACTCGGTGATCATGAATGAGGAAAGGACCGGGATGTGTTTATGACAAGTGGAACATATCCATGGTCATTTGTGACACATATATTCCATAATGGTCAACCATGTCATGGTGGCGACAGTAAAACTTTAGAAGTGCTGACGTCAACCTAACCAAAGGGAACCCTTGTTTCAGTAGTTTCCTTGTTGGCAGCAACCCTCTACCAAGGAAATCCTGATAGGAACCACAACCTCTGAAATATCGTATTAACTGAGAGATATATATACTCCATATGCTGGTGCTGCTGGAATGTTCAAGTGCTACATATAAATGAAAAGTTCACAATGGGAAAATATAAAGGTCATTTTTAACAATATTTCAGTTATTTCATGGTAATCAGTGTTATAAGTGGAAGAAATCGGAATACACTGAGAAAAACCACCGACCTGCCGCATTTTCCAAATAAGACAGACCTTTTCATATTAGATTCCAAAAAGACATATATATTCAACTATAGTTTCTGGGTTGTAACAGACTTGTTGCTGGATAGAAAGGTCTTTACTGTGTGTGTCAACTGGTACATACGTTTGAGAATAATTAGGAGATCTGGCCTAAATATCTCAATTTGATGGTGGAATCTATATGTACTTCTAGTTTAATATTCAAAACGAGGAAAAACACGTGTAACACCAAAGGTTAGACGATAATAATGTACTGTTTATGTGGACCGACGAAGACATGTTAATAAAAATAATAACTTAAGCCTAACAAACAACTCTATCAGGACTTTGGATTTCTTCACCATCTGACGAAGTAATTGTTAACTTCGGGGAACTATTAAACATGCAAACAGATACTTTTAAACTGATCTTGACTTTCGTTTGTAATTATCGTCATCTGCAACAAACAAAAACTAAACTACAGTAAATTCGAAACAACACAGAAAATACACACTATTCACACAACACACAACGGACGCACAACTCAAATTGAATCCGAGCACTATGTGACTACAATTTAACATGTATATGTATATTTGAATTGTATATCTTTGTACATATATTAAACAAGCATTGGGGGTCAAAATAAAAAAATAGAAACAGCTGAAATTTGAGCGTGGAAGCAGAAAATTTCAGTGATTAAAGGCTAGAAATGCATTTAATTGCTCGTCAGTTTTGAACGCTATCCCCACTTTCCAGTCCTCTCCTGAAGGCTGCCCCCACTTTTCGGTCCACTTAAAAACTTTTCGGTTCACTTAAAAACATTGCCCCCACTTTCCGGTTCTCTCCTGAATATACCTCCACTTTTTGGTCCACTTCAAAAGCTTGCCCCCCCCCATTTACAGGGTCTCTCCTATGCCTTTGTGGTGTCTGCTTTATATAATCGTAACGGGTTTGGCGTTTGGTTTATTTTTTGGTGCTAGATCATTGAAACAACACTCCACTCGGATACTGATTCCGAGGTAATCAGTCTTTGTCCTTACTCTTTAGTGCTGCGAGCTTAAAAGAGAAGAAACAAATACCAATTCTATAATCTTTGGTTTTACCCGACCACATGGATCGAATACTCGAGGCAGGCACGATATCCAAAACACATCGTCGGTAACCCACGGTTGATTCCGATACGTTCCTCACTCTCCGACGATGTCCAAAACACTAACAAGGCAGTTTCTACTCTTGAGTAAGACTCTGTTAATCAAAATACAGTTTAATGGTAAAATAGCAATATCATTGAAAAGAAAATAAACCTGCTTCAGTTCATACAATATAGATGAAAAAGTATAAATCGGGCAACTCTTACCGTTATGGTGTAATTTTATGAAAAACAAATAATATGGTTATGGTTATGGTGTTTAACGCCACTTTCAACAATATTTCAGTTATATCGTGGCCTCAATTTTATTGGTGGAGGAAACCGAAGTACCTGGAGAAAAACAGCGACCTTTCGCATGTCACTGACAGACTTTACCACACAATGTTACATCGAGTACAAATTGTCATGAGCGGGATTCGAACTCACAACTTTAAAACTACAATGTAATACACTTCATCAGAAAAGTTCTAATATCTAATTGGAAAATAGCAGAAACAAAGACAAAATCGATACCCCTAACATGACCGTTTGGTACAGGCATTTCAATAAAAAGTGACGGTGTCAAGTTAGTTTTATGGGCCCAAAACGCACCTTTTTGTAAAAGTATTCATAAGTGTTACTCTAAGAAATAAGTATTACATGTATTAAAAATGTGATTAAGGTTGATTGGTTGGCTTTATGGTGTTTAACGTCACTTTCAACAATGTTTCAGTTATCTCGTGGCGGTCAGTTTTATTGGTGGAGGATTATATAATGAGCTCTGACATAGATTATTGACAACAAATGTAGGCATGTCATACACCATGTTGTAGAAAAATTATCATATTTAAAGTAGAGAATAATTTTAGCTCACTTCAGAAATTCTAAAACAATTTTTTCGACCGTGAATTGAGGCAACCGACGCGAAACCGATAAGAACCTATCTTTGTGGGTGGATGTAGTAAGCAAATACATATATGAAACAAGTGCCTGTGGCTTAAAACAGGGGAGGCAGGGGTATGGGGGCCGCCGATGGAGGCTATTATGTAAGGGAGTCCGGAGATTGTGACTTAACGACCGAAAATAACGCATTTTTTAAATCGAGTTCTTTATTATTGAGATACTGTATATACCAGTTACTATCGTAAATACCGATCATGCCGTCGAGAAGCTTCTACGGCAAATTAAAAATAACACAACCGATTGATTTTTAAAATAAGAGACGGACCATTTAACTTCCAGCAGGGGGGGGGGGATTCTAAAAAAATATTCTGATTGTGGTGGAGGGAAAAAAAATCTGATTCAGAGTCTTATGTTAAATTCTGGAAAAATAATTCGCGCTTTCCGCGACAAAAAAAAATATTCTAATTCTCGTGTTGTCCGAAATTTTTTTTTCTGAACGAAAAAAAACCCCATAGCTCCCCCCCCTGAAAGTTAATTGATCGGTCCCTAATATTTTATTGAATAATTTCAAATGACTACTAGGTCGGTAAATGCAAGATGGATTTTCCTATTGCCACGTGCTCGAATCCCGTCTTTTGAAAACGGCTTCTGGAATTACCTGTAACAGTATCATTACGGTGATCGTGAATCATCGCCGACCCACACAGGCGATCTTCAGTTATTGTTGCTCTACGCCAAGTCCTGAAGCGACGAAGGGCCGAGAAAATCATCACCGACCCACACAGGCGATCTTCAGTTATTGTTGCTCTACGCCAAGTCCTGAAGCGACGAAGGGCCGAGAAAGACCTGTCACATACATGTATATACAGCTGAAGCGACGAAGGGCCGAGAAAGACCTGTCACATACATGTATATACAGCTGAAGCGACGAAGGACCGAGAAAGACCTGTCACATACATGTATATACAGCTGAAGCGACGAAGGGTCGAGAAACCCCATTTCACATACATGTATATACAGCTGAAGCGACGAAGGGTCGAGAAACACCTGTCACATACATGTATATACAGCTGAAGCGACGAAGGACCGAGAAACACCTGTCACATACATGTATATACAGCTGAAGCGACGAAGGACCGAGAAAGACCTGTCACATACATGTATATACAGCTGAAGCGACGAAGGACCGAGAAAGACCTGTCACATACATGTATATACAGCTGAAGCGACGAAGGGCCGAGAAAGACCTGTCACATACATGTATATACAGGAACCGACTGATAATGTTAGAAGTTGCTTTAAAATTACATGAACATTTGAGGACAAGTCAGTCAGCGTCAACATAAGACAGTGAATCTGTAAGTGTATTGACAAATTGTAAGTTACAGCAAATACATTTTGCCACCCTTCTGTCAACCTATTGTGGACGATCATTTGGGTATGATCTTTTTAGTTGAAGTTTGTATTATACGTCCTTAAATCTGGTAAACTCACACTTGAAAGTAACTAGAAAATGACCATTTTTAATGTTCATGGAACGCCTATGAAATTATCTCGTAAGCATTTTGCAGTAGTATACATGTATGATGGTCTATTATATATTGTTTATTCAAGAAATAAAAGATATAATACTAAACTCTATGGAAAGTCCTCGACTTACAGACCCACTAAATCGGAGCACTTCCAAAATAGAGAAAGCAAGGAGGATCCAACGGTGTATAAATGAACGGAACCAAGCTCTGGAATTTTTCTTTTCTTCAGAAAATAAGACGAGGCAACTGCCTCATCTGCCTCAATGATAGTAACAGCCCTGGCATGTCGGCTGGAACAACAGCATATTCTTTTCCAAGTTATAGTAGTTGATAGTTTGAGATGAAATAATTGCATAATTGTTTAGTTCAGTGGTGTCCTGTTTTGTATTCTGGAGGCGAGTGTTTTTCTTCCGAATTTACAAAAATAAGGGATAAGTTTTGCATAGCGGTGCTTTTAGCATTCTATTCCGTCATTTTATGGGCTAGCCATATGCCCTCTTACACCACAAAGTACCTCCCTAGTGACCACAAAATTGATTTTAAACTTGTTCTATTATGTAACATGAAAGGGACTCCAAATCATGGATAATTATAAAAATGTTCATACATTATATGCCATACTTTAATTCATGCATTTTATACTATGAAAACTGTCGAGTTTTTCAACTATCAAACAGTTAAATCAGGATTAGGGAGCACCAATTGATTTCCAAAAGGGGGAAAGGGAGGGGGAGGGGTTGGGGGGTAATGGTGAATTTGAAAAGAAATTTAGTAGTAGCATTACTTGTAAAGCTATAACTAAACTTTTCAATTTATTATTAGAAACAGGACAATATCCAAAAACAGCGGAGAAAATCATATACAGTGCTTGTATTTAAATCTGGAGATCATTCAGATTTAGAAAATTACAGAGGTATTTCTTTACAAAACTGTATGACAAAATTGTTCAGTGCAGTATTGAATGACAGATTAATTCAACATTATGAAAAAATCTTTTCTGATCCTCAATTTGGTTTCAGAGTCAACCATAGGATCACAGATAGTATTTTTATTCTAAAATCTTTGATCTCAAAATATTTGAAGAAAAATAAAGGAAAAATATATGCCTGCTTTGTAGACTTGCACAAAGCTTTCTATTCCCTATGGCATAATGGGATTATATATAAGTTAATGACCAATGGGATTGGTGTAAATTTTTTCAACATTATGAATAATATGTATAATTGTAGTCTATCGGCTATAACAATTCAAAACAAAATTTCATCTTTTTTAAATTTAGAGAGAGGGGTTAAGACAGTCGCAGTCCTACCCTGTTCAATTGTTTTACAAATGATTTGCATGATATTTTTGATAGTACATGTACCCCCCTAGTTTTAGAAAAATTAAAAGTGGCTAGCCTTAGCTTTGCCGATGATCTTGTCATTCTTTCAAATACTTCAGAAGGATTTCAAAATTCATTAAATAAGCTAGAAAAATATTGTTATGACTGGCAACTGACTGTTAATACGAAAAAGACAAAGGTGATGATTTTTCAGAACACACCATCACCCTCCCCTAACTTTTATTACAAAAATGTTCTTTTGACTGAGACCAAAGAATACAATTTCCTTGACAATGTCATTGATTTCAAGGGTAATTTCAAAAAGGCTACACAAGAGCTGAGCAAGAAAGGACTAAAAGTTAAATTTATGAATTTTAACTCGATCCCAGTAAATTCTGTCCTGTAAATTATTTGATATACTTATAAGACCAATTCTAACCTACAATAGTGAAATTTGGTTTATGGATGACTATTTTTCTATCAGTAGAGCAATATCCAGATCAGAACAGAGTGGTTCTGTCTGTGATACATTGTCACTTGAAGATATAAATTTTGTAAATATATTTTAGGTTTAAAGAAGATTGCATGTAATATTTCGGCCAAGTCTGAAACCAGGAAGATTTCCTATAACACTATATCAAAGCCCAAGCCATACTATATTTTTGTAGATTACAAACAGATCCAATAAACCCTCTAATTAAAGAGGCATTGTTCCATCTGTAAGTCTTTTGATTCTGATGGAATCTATACTTGGTATAGTTTCATAGGAAATATTTTTAAGGAATTAGATCTTGAAATCACAGATTTTGAAAATTTCACCAGACCTTTTGCCTCTATAAAACATTCACTGAAGAAAAAAACTAGAGGCTCCCGGGAGCCTGTAATCGCTCACCTGGGTTCATTGTGGCAGCCATGTTGGATGGCCGATCAGAACAAAAAGTAACAACATTTGATTAGGACCTTGTAAGGAACATTTCTGTCAAGTATGGTTCTAATAATCCCTTCAGTAGTTCTTGAGAATTTTTTTTTATCTAATTCCCATAGGGTCATACATTAAACTATGACTTGCCGTTGACAGCCATCTTGGATTTTCGATCAGCCAAAAAAGTAACAACACTTGGTTAGCATCTTGCAATGATCATTCTTGACAACTTACAATTCTATCCTCCATGTAGTATCGGAGAAGAAGATCTTTGAAATTTCGGCCAATCAGAGGCTTTTATGGGCACTGGCAGCCATGTTGGATGACCGATCAGAACAAAAAGTAACAAAACTTGATCAGGACCTAGTAAGGAACATTTCTGCCAAGTATGGTTCCAATCCATTCAGTGGTTCTTGAGAATAAGTTTGTTTTACATATTTCCCATAGGGTCACTATGTTAAATTATGTCCCCCGCTGGTGGCCATCTTGGATTTTCAATCGGTCCAAAAAGTAACAACACTTGGTTAGCAGCTTGCAATGATCATACATGGACAATTTTCAATTCCATCCTCCATGTTGTATCGGAGAAGAAGATCTTTGAAATTTCAGCCAATCAGAGGCTATTATGGCCCCTGGCAGACATATTGGATAACCGATCGGAACAAAAAGTAACAACAATTGATCAGAACCTTGTTAGGAACATTTCTGCCAAGTATGACTCCAATCCATCTAGTGGTTCTTGAGAAGAAGTTTGTTTTACATATTTCCTATAGGGTCGCTATGTTAAATTATGTCCCCCGCTGGCGGCCATCTTGGATTTTCAATCGGTCCAAAAAGTAACAACACTTGGTTAGCAGCTTGCAATGATCATTCTTGACAATTTTCAATTCCATCCTCCATGTAGTATCGGAGAAGAAGATCTTCGAAATTTCAGCCAATCAGAGGCTATTATGGCCCCTGGCAGCCATATTGGATAACCGACCGGAACAAAAAATAACAACAATTGATCAGAACCTTGTCAGGAACATTTCTACCAAGTATGGTTCCAATCCATCCAGTGGTTCTTGAGAAGAAGTTTGTTTTACATATTTCCCATAGGGTCGCTATGTTAAATTATGTCCCCGCTGGCGGCCATCTTGGATTTTCAATCGGTCCAAAAAGTAATAACACTTGGTTAGCAGCTTGCAATGATCATTCATGACAATTTTCAATTCCATTCTCCATGTAGTATCGGAGAAGAAGATCATTAAACATTTCAGCCAATCAGAGGCTTTTATGACCCCTGGATGTTGGATAACCGATCGTAACGAAAGCAACAACACTTGGTTAGACCATGCAAATGAACATTCCTGCCACGTTTGGTCCCATTTGCTTCAGTGGTTCTCTAGAAGGAGATTGAAATGTTTACGGACGGACGGGTGGACGGACGGACGGACGGACGCCAAGTGATGGCAATAGCTCACATGACCCTTCGGGTCAGGTGAGCTAATTAAGAAAGTAATAAATGACTCATATAGTAAAAAAAACGTTAGAAAAATTTTAATCTTTCAATGAAACTTCCAACTGTATATTTACAGTAAAATAAAATCAGAGTTAAAACTTGAAAACTATTTATTATTCTTCTCTAACTTCAAAATCAGGCAATTATTTACAAATTTTAGAGGGAGTGATCACAGTTCAGAGATTGAATCAGGGAGGTATAGAAATATAACAAGGGAAGAAAGAATATGTAAAAATTGTAATTTAAATGAAATAGGGGATGAATACCACTTTTTCTTAAAATGCACAGCTCTCTTAGAAACAATTTATTTAACAAAATAATATTAAATAAACCACACTTTATTGAAGAAACACCATTAAATAAAATACAATTTTTGCTAAATGCAAATTCTGAACTTTTGGCAGAAGTAGGAGACTTTATAAAGCAATCTACAGAATTGCAAAAAGAAGATCCTTGTCGGTGAAAGGTATGACATGTGAAAAATATAATGTTAGTTAATAGGATTTATTTTGTGTATCCTATATTATGATCAAATTGTAATTTTCTATGTTTTCTATGTTTTGTTTGTTTGTATTTGTACTTGCTTGACCCACATTGGTGTATTATGCAAATAAAGAATTATTTAACAGTTATAAACCCTTATAAACATCTACATAGTCATTATGAAAAATGATGAGTCTGCAGGAGATAATCTCACAATTTAAACAGTTAAATAAACAGTTAACACAACAAACAAAAAATGCGATGACCAAATGATGTGTACGCACACGACACAGGCGTTTTGACGTAAATGCAGCTACGCCACTGGTCGTTAAAGATCAAATTAATTTGCACTCTCTGTGAAAAAGGCTAAAAAATCCCGTCAAAGACTCGTTTTTCTACCAGTTTCTAAAGCTCGTCCAAATAAATTTTATATTTTCCGACAATGTACGTATAATATATGTATGCTGTTATATCAGATTCCATCCCATTCATCATCTAACAGTTACTAACAAAAAAAGTAGAGGCATCCCTTAACTTGGCGTGGTTCAGCCATCATTGTAAACATGATCGTAGTTAACCGACTACTGGTTAGGAAGGTAGGATATGTTGGTTAAAGGCCATTACTCTTAAGACAAACAAAATCATGACTGTTACTTCTAACAGATTTGATATCAATTAGTCATGAATATTCAAAGAAATTAATCGTCTTCGTGGGAGATGAGAATAAATAGGTCATCAAACTGTTGGAATCAAATATTAAATGTTAGTAATATACATAAATACAGAATGAAATAAGGGGCCCGGGTGGCTCAATGAGTTAGGTCGCTGGATCTAACAAATCATAAAAACCTATCACCAATACGGCGTGGGTTCGCGCCCGGCTTTGTAAATAACAAAAAAGGTGCACTCGACTCGCATCCGCAAGTGATAAAGTTTACCAGTTGCTTGCCCATGGTCGGTGGTTCTCTCTGGGTACTCCGGCTTGATCCACCACTAAAACTGGTAGCCATGATATAGCTGAAATGTTGTTGAAAGTGGCGTTAAAACACCAAAAATCAAAATCAAATCAAATCAGAATGAAATATAAATGTACTAATTTGATTGCTATATTTTTGGGGCCGTCTAGGACGAGCTCGTATGGTAGTTGGATTTGTACAACTACCTATTCAATCGGTGCTTATCGCCACTAATGTTGTGGGTTCGAATTCCGCACAAGGTGAGGTGTACAACATTATGTGATAAAATTGGTGGGTTTTTTTCGGGTCCTGCGGTTTCCTCCACCAATAAAACTGATCGCCACGATCTAACTGAAATATTATTGAAAGTGGCGTTAAACCCCATCAAACAAACAAACAAACAAACAGAAACAAACATTAATGACTATTTGGACATATAGTTGCAGTAGCAGACTGTCTTATATAAAACTGTCCCAAAAAGAGAACTATAGTCATGGATTTTATGAATAATATTTGTTGGAGTATGATTCATGTGTAGCTCATCAAATAAAACCCCCTCTTCTCACCAATTGTCTAAAGTACATCTAAGAAATCTGTGACATTAGAACTTTTAAAAAGATATTGACGAAATTTGACAAAAGAGATGGGATAACATTTTATGTGATAGATCGAGATTTTATTTTATTATTTTTGCAACAAGAGGAAAATTTAACTGTATTTATCATATTATAAGATAATTATATATTCATGACATAAGGCCACTCACAGGTGAGGTATAATGAGGTTTCCTCATATCTCCCACGCCGTCACAAATCAGTAAAGGAGAGCAGGTGAGAGATCTGATTTTAATTAGATCGGGTAATTACAGACTTCCTTAAATAGCAAAACCTCATCATCCGCTAATAAGATACACACATATGAAATGATCTGTTTTGACACTACAAGATACAAGATACAAGATATTTTATTTTCCAATCATGGCGCCCAGTATTGAGCAGAATAATCATTTACAAATTAAAGAACATAAAATACACATATGATTTGTAAGAATTAAATGTAATTTGAAAATATATTGAGACAATACCAAAAAAAAATGTTTTGGAGACACACTGTGACTCTGAAGGTCAAGGGGGAGAGACAACCCATAAAAGCATAATATACTAATGTATTTATTATATCATTATCCAAGGACGTATATTATTAACGTCCTTGCATTATCATTATTATTATTTTTTTTAAAGTAATTCTCTGTTTTCTTTCTTTAAAGTAACTCGAATAATTCAGCGCCCTCTATCAACTGTCGCTACTCGATGTAGCAACCAGCGGGAGCGTAATATAACGACTGGATTATTCGGGTTATCTTTAAAGGGGCATTAGCTACGATTTTGACCAAAAAAATATATGCTTTGGAAATTGGTAAATAGCTTTAATATGATGAAATAAAGGTAAATATTTCACATCAAACAGCTTATCGAACCACTTTCCGCCTTTTGAGAACGAAAATTACCATCGATTACTTATTTGCTTGCAAGCAAATAATTTGACCTCGCTTTTTCCGTATGCAATTGACCTTACTAGTGACAGGTAAAAACGAATAATTTGTATTTTGTCGCTTATTAGCTGCCAACTTGCATGGTTCTTTGTCCGTAATTAATACCGACTAAAAGCAGATTCACAAAAAATAAGAAATAAGTGCATTGTTGTACTGATTTAATGATGATTCGACAAACTCCGTAAACAATATCGATTATTAATAAGATGACGTCCATTTCTTGATCGATCTCAAAACACGAGCAGTTGCAGGTTTTTCCCCCGATGCGCGTACATTTCATAACATTTAGAAGTTACAGAAACACGTTTTATTAAGGCATCAATCATATCTGATAGTTTTTTTGGGTAACAAAAAGCTACGATTTGGCAGATAATGCCCCTTTAACAAAAAGTTTATTTTATTATTTTATATTTTTGAATATTTCATCTTAATTATTATTAAACCGCATCGATGGCGTAATGATTCAGCGTGCTCGCCTCGAGTGCGATAGATTGTGGGTTCATCGATGGCGTAATGATTCAGCGTGCCGCCGCCTCGAGTGCGATAGATCGTGGGTTCATCGATGGCGTAATGATTCAGCGTGCTCGCCTCGAGTGCGATAGATCGTGGGTTCGAGTCCCGTTCGGGTCAAATCAAGGCCTATAAAATTGGTATTTGTTGCTTCTTCGCTAAGCACGCAACATTAGAACAAAGACGACGGGTTTGCTCGGAATCAGAATAATGTATCCGAGTGTAGCGACATGTCTACCCGCGGACTGTTCAGTGTTTCAGTGAGCTAGCACTATATAATAATCCAACTCAGTGAATTGGTCTAAAACAAAGCGGACCTCATCATCATCATCATCATCATCATCATCATCATCATCATCTCATTTATAATTAACTTGTTCTCGCCATGTTATATAGCTTTAAACAACAACCGCTCACTCACTCACTCTTAATTCACCATTACTATTTTGGAATCATTGTTTTGAAAATTCATAAAATGACTGTTGAAACAAATATTTTATATGCACTCCGACCAAAGTTAAGCACCACCCTATATTTTTATCGATACATTTTTTTTTACATCAATACTGTTAAAACAATAAAATAGATATCACCATTTTTCTTACACTTCTTAAAAGACTACACCAAGGACTCTAAAATGACCAATCTAACGAAGTATTTATCATCCTGAAAGACGTGACTGTGACGTGGAAAAAATGGGGTTCAAAACAGGCGCTGGAAAAACGTAAAACCAGTTTGTCTTTGATGGAAGTTTTTAACATTGCATTAAAATGCAGAGTCTTCAGATTTTAAGAACTTTTAAATGCATCTATAGTGCGTATCATGTAAGGCATAAAAATCAATAACGAGTACATCCACCGCGTTTATAGTGAAGTTCTGTAACACGCCTCGTCATGCTTCGCACAAGACGCCTAAGCCGTTCTTGGGGGAACTGTTGCCACTCCTGTAAGATAGCAGTTCTTAATTCGTCAATATTTTGACATTTTGGATTGCGTTGGTTAATTTTTCGGCCAATAAAGTCCCATACATGCTCTATAGGGTTCATGTCTGGCGACATCGCAAGCCATGGAATATTGTCTGAACAGCCTCTTGCTGTAAAAAATGTTGTACAATTCGGGCCCTATGTGGCCTAGCGTTGTCGTCCATGAACACTGGCCTGTCAGCCAACGCATGATTGTCGAAATGGGGGACTATGCGTGGAGCGAGCACATTGTCACGGTATTTTTGGCCTGTCAGATTACCATCAAGAACGTACAAGTCCAACTTACAGTCAAAGGAAAAACAACCCCAGTTACACCCCCACCCCCAAAAGCAGTTGTGCCCAACATGTGGCTGTCCTGAAATGAAGTGTTTCGTTGGCGCCAAACCCTTGCACGACCGTCGGTAGGGCGTAACAAAAAACGACTTTCATCAGACCAGTGGACCCGTCTCCATGTCCGAATAGTCCACCCCAAATGATCATGTGACCAGTCAAATCGAGCATGGCGATGACGTAATGTCAACTGTGGACGTTTTATGGGTCGTCGCGCTCGCATTCCCTGATGGTGGAGGCGTCTGATTACAGTGCGTGTGCTTTATGTGGCCTTCAAACGCTAAATTACCACGAAGTGCACCAGCTGTATTGAACGGCCGTTGCCGCGCCCGTCTGGATATTAGCCGGTCCTCTCTCGGCGTCGTTTTGCGAGGTCTACCTGCACGTAGACGGTCAGTAACATTCCCCGTTTGACGAAAACGCTGCATTAGTCGTACAATGATGGAATGGTTAACCCCGAAGTGGTATGCCACCCTTCTATGGCTAAAACCACCGTTATGCATGCCAACAGCTTGCCACCTTTCTGGTATGGTTAATTTTCGCCGCACCATACCAAACCAATAGAAAATGAAACTTATAACTCTACACAAAAAAAATCAGCTTTCGTTCGCAAACACAAATGTTGAAAAGTACACGTGGCACTTTACACACCCTGTCATATACACATAAATAAAAATCGATCAATAACCTGTTTCACAGGTAAGTAAGTATGTGTGTACAGGTAACGAAAACAGCAAACCGATTTGAAATAAGTTCATTATTAGAAAAGATATTATTGAAACAAGTCAGGTGGTGCTTAACTTTTGTCGGACTGTATAT
>MJUT01054268.1:151183-178655 GCA_002080005.1 Gigantidas platifrons | reverse complement strand
CCCCACCCCCAAAAGCAGTTGTGCTCAAAATGTGGTTGTCCTGAAATGAAGTGTTTCGTTGGCGCCAAACCCTTGCACGACCGTCGGTAGGGCGTAACAAAAAACGACTTTCATCAGACCAGTGGACCCGTATCCATGTCCGAATAGTCCACCCCAAATGATCATGTGACCAGTCAAATCGAGCATGGCGATGACGTAATGTCAACTGTGGACGTTTTATGGGTCGTCGCGCTCGCATTCCCTGATGGTGGAGGCGTCTGATTACAGTGCGTGTGCTTTATGTGGCCTTCAAACGCTAAATTACCACGAAGTGCACCAGCTGTATTGAACGACCGTTGCCGCGCCCGTCTGGATATGTCCTCTCTCGGCCTCGTTTTGCGAGGTCTACCTGCACGTAGACGGTCAGTAACATTCCCCGTTTGACGAAAACGCTGCATTAGTCGTACAATGATGGAATGGTTAACCCCGAAGTGGTATGCCACCCTTCTATGGTTAAAACCACCGTTATGCATGCCAACAGCTTGCCACATTTCTGGTATGGTTAATTTTCGCCGCACCATACCAAACCAATAGAAAATGAAACTTATAACTCTACACAAAAAAAAATCAGCTTTCGTTCGCAAACACAAATGTTGAAAAGTACACGTGGCACTTTACACGCCCTGTCATGTACACATAAATAAAAATCGATCAATAACCGGTTTCACAGGTAAGTAAGTATGTGTGTACAGGTAACGAAAACAGCAATCCGATTTGAAATAAGTTCATTATTAGAAAAGATATTATTGAAACAAGTCAGGTGGTGCTTAACTTTGGTCGGACTGTATATTTTAGTACTTCTTTGCTGTGATACAAATGATATGAATATTGTAGCGAAAACAAATATTATAGAATGATGTCACGGGAAAAGTGGAACAAGTATAATTGACATAATTGTAATATTTAAAGAAAAATAATAATAATAATATCCATTGTATTAATGCGTGTGAATATTGTTACTGGATGTCACTCGTTTCCCAGCTCGCATCTGCTCTTAATAATCGGCTTAATATTTAAGATATCTCCAACTCTTTTTAGTAATTATCAAGTCATGAGTTCCATTTCACACTCATCCACATTTATCTGTTACCTGTTACCTATCTTGAATCTTCATCCACTGCCTAGATAACCGTTGTTGCAAACGTATTCACCACTGAAGTCCAGACATCGAGTATCCTAAATGTTTGGTATGCTGTGCCCATATCTCTTTTATGGTATTTCGTCATATCTGTTTTACATTTCCGGTTTTCACTTCGAGGCTTTTTTCCGGATATTTTTTTTTAGAATGTAAACATTTGTGAACTCAACTGGACCTGAACGATTTCTGAGAATCATTGTGATCAGTCCCCATTTACTATATTCGAGTATGCATATCTGTATTTAATTCATGTTATATTACGTGATCATTAGCAGCAAGTTAGACATGAGAAGGAATCCGGGTGGGGTCGGTTCGCTCAAAACATCAACATGTTGTCTTGTTCAGTTGTTGATCTGTTGATAATATCATAATATTAGAATAAAACTAAGAAAATTAGTTAGGAACTAATAACCTGTTTCGTACTTGCCAAAGTATTCGTTAGGTCAGGGTTGAAGCCATACTTTATCTCAAACCATACCTAGGATTCCCCTTGTTACTTTTACCCAGACAGTTTATTGCAAATTTTATAACTTTTCAATAGAACAGGAAATCATTTACAACATTTTATTGTTTCTATCCTGTCCCTGTATATCCAGAATGTCCCCTTGAATAAACGTTCTCTTGAAAGTTGTTGTTTTGATAATTAAGACCCTAATTAAGTGTCAATGACCAGAGGCCAGGTGAACTTTTCCCTGTATTTTGTTACATGTATTGTCAGATTGTTAAATGTCAAACAAAGACAAATGATCAATAATTAAAAGATTTTACATGCATTTTTTTAAGTATGTTTCAAGATATTTCATGTATTTAAAATTGTAAAATATTTTATACTATTTGTACTATATGGTGATAAACTGATATTATCATTCAATCTAACATTTATAAGTGAATTAGTATTATTATATATTATTATAAGTCAATTTAGTTTAGATATATGCAGTATTTTAATCCTCAAAAGTTCAATCGACCCGTATTTGCCGGGCCGGCACTTACCGGTAAATACCGGGGGTGGAATTTACCGCCCAACCCTGTATCGAATACACATTTGTACACTTTGGAATGTCGATTTTATGCAAACAAGGGAGTTTATTGATTTCTAAATAGGCCACCCCCCCTCCCATTTCTGCCCAGAACGGCTGCCATTTTGACAAATGATGTAAACAATCCTTAATAAATACAAATCGGGAGCACTCTTTTCAATAAAACTCCTTCTATTCATTGAAAAATATTTATATTATCACAAAAATGACGGCTACGCTTCAATATTCGGTATGATGAGAGAAGAGAGGATTTTGAAATTTAAATTCGAGTCTTGACCGCCCATAATAGGCGGGATTATGAAGGTCAAAAGGGAAAATCAATTAATGTCGATTATTGATGAAATATGGGTGATGCATCTACAAAAAGTCGATACTTTATCAATGATTGGTATTTAGAACAAATATTTTCACTTTATACCTGTAATCATGGTTTTATTTACAGTCGACTCTCGTTATCTCGAACTCGGTTGAGTCGATTTTTATCGAAGTCCCGAACTTCGTTGTGTATAAATATATATAATTTGACTCCTGTTGAGTCGAATTCGGATGAGTCGAAATTTCGGTTGTGTCGAATAAAAGTTTTGGTCCCGAGATGTAGAAAGCCATATTATTTACATTTGTTAAGTCGAATTTACCTGTCAAAACATGTGTATTAGCTTGGGATTAAAATCGGATCACAGGTGAAACATCCGATCATTGACTTTGACATTTTTACCTTAGGCTATTTCACATGTTTATTTCATAATCTGTCAAATTAATTAGTGATAATATTTGAATTGGCTTGGTATTATGACACATGTTAAAAGTGTACAATCAAAAATTATCGATTTATAATAAGTGCGCTTGGGTCGGCATACATCAATGATTATTAAAAAAACACAACGGTCGAACGGAAGCGTTTTATCTATTGAATTACTTGTCGGAAATTAATTTACATTAAAGGAGATGTATAATTTCTCAATTTTGAGAAAATTTTACTCTTAATTAACAGTTGTAATAAAAGGGGANGCTACGCTTCAATATTCGGTATGATGAGAGAAGAGAGGATTTTGAAATTTAAATTCGAGTCTTGACCGCCCATAATAGGCGGGATTATGAAGTCAAAAGGGAAAATCAATTAATGTCGATTATTGATGAAATATGGGTGATGCATCTACAAAAAGTCGATACTTTATCAATGATTGGTATTTAGAACAAATATTTTCACTTTATNTGGTGAAAATTTCGCTCGAGTTGTCTCCCTTTCGTCGTTAAAAAAAAACTACACTTCCGGTATTTCTCATAGCTCCTCTTGAGTCGAACTACGGTTGACTCAAATTTTTTCCACGGTCCCATCGAATTCGAGATAACGAGAGTCGACTGTACTTACAAATACTGATTTAAAATGTTGAAGCGATGAAAATGTCCACCCGATTTTAATCAAGGCACGCACATCGTCAACGAATTGCACTGTGGGTAATCTCGCCACTCAACATACTTACATACAATCTATGTTAAATCTCCTGAAGTTTCATATCCTTCCTACTATATAAATCCTTGATAATATTCACCCTAGGTGACTTCTCGTTCGCTCTATATTGTTTATAGGACGAATACATGTTCATCTTGTTCTGTTCGTCCTTAATTATTTTGATATAATTTAGTTGGGAAATAAATGATGTATTAAGATATATGACGTGAGAAGCGAGAGATACAAAAAAATATAGCTAGGCTAGTCTTAAATAGATCAAAATGTTATGCATTTATAAAAATGGACACTGAAAGTAACATGTACACTGTAGCTATTGTTTGTTTCCACAATTTCTGTTAATTATGTAAAAAAACACATTTCAATGTTACTGTTTATAATAAAGCTAATCATAATATTTCAACACTTCTCAATAAAATTTAATTATAAAAACTATTTGTGGGTCATTGTCTTACAACTTTTCCAATACGGTTGTTTCGAATCATGGCAATTCCGATCACGTTCCGTCTTTTTCATGTCATGACGTCTGATATGTTAGGCAGACTACTTCTGATGTGTACGCTATTACTGTGACAACGTCAACATATCATAGTCGTATACGTAGATGCAGTAGATTATAAGTAATTGTAATATGGAGACGCCAAGAAAACGGCTGAGTAAATACTGGTGTTCGGTACCTCATTGTCTGTCTGATAACAGAAATATATCAAGACAGGTTGTTTTCCTTTCATGATGCTGACAGCATTAAATAAAGAAATAAAACAAATTTAGTTTTAAAGAAGTAATTGTCTGTGCAATGAAGTCTTTGATATAATAAAATAATTTAATTGATATCTGCTTTTTACAGAAAATGTAAAAAATTCTTTAAGTTGAGTAACGTTAAAATGGCACTTACATAATGTATCGATTGGAGTTTTCAATGTGTACATTGACAACAGAAGTCCAGTGCCTAACATTCCATCAAAATCACATGGTTTGGCAAACAAAAATAAAAAGGTTTTGACGGAATGGAAATGATTTGTAACAACCGTATTATGATGGTAAAGAATGCAATTGTGTCCCATTCATATTACAGAAAAACAAAAAACTTAATTGCAATAAAAGTTTATATGTCGTTTGTTCATGTTAAATTGCATTTATTTCATTAAAAGATGTAATGTCCTGTAACAGGTGTTTTCCTTTTTACTTCATCGATGTAAAGAAACGGTATCATGGATCGACTCTCATCAGGATACAAAGGAACAAACCAGTACAATGTATCTTCATTAAAATGCATTAGTAAATGTATCTTCATTAAAATGCATTAGTACCTTTATTCAACATCTTTACCAAACATAATATAAATTCATCAGTTCATCTGCTACAAGATTTTAATTGTCATGTATACAGTAAAAATAAAACGTTGTTCCTGATAGCAATGCACATATTTCACCATTAGAAATATTTTCTGTAATGCACGGAATCAATACCGAAATGTGGAATTGTCTCTACCGTAGCAGTCTGTGCCATCACAATTTCATATTACACTCGTGACGGTAAAGACAACCACACTTTTAATCACTTTTACTTAGCATCAGGAATGACTTCGAGCACGGTTAAAGGTGTTATTTTCAACCTCGTGCATTTGATTTATGTTGGTAGTTGTTATTATTAGCGAAAATGTCTTTACCGTCACACACATTTTCTTTACCATCACAAATTTTCCTTTCCGTCATGTTCTCAAAAATGTTTTATGTATATTATAATTGTAATAATACAACATATCTAATATAACCTTTAATGACACTGTAGTAGCACATCTATAACCCAGTTCAGCTATTGTTGACTATTGAGCACTAGTTAAAGAATATAACAAAAATATATACATCTCGGATCTCAACTTTGAAATTATGACACACAAACTTTCTCAATACTTCGTAGATATAAACAAAATTATATAAGTAATTCCACATATATCAACAGAAAAATTTATTCGTTTATATTCATATCGATTTATGTTCAAGAAAAAGTAAGAAAATATGTGTTAATGGTATTGTGACAATTAAAGAATTAGACAAATAAATAAACTGTATCAAATGAAACGTTTGCAACAAACTTTCCTCTCATATTGACACAGCTCGATATTTGGAAAAGCTGTCGGAGAATGACCCATTTATTGAAAAAATAAATTGTTTCGATTGTGCTAAAGAATAATTGATTTAACTAGAACAAGCATACATTTTTGTAATTTAAATTCCGTGAAATGTATTTGATATCTTACCCCATAAATGTCAATAGTAAAGACATGATGTTATATTACTGTCAACATGTCATGGTAAAGGCAATGCGTCATATGTTTGCTTCCAGAATACATTTTCTGATTTAAATATAGGATCAATTTAACAAAAAATGTCAAAATACTGCTGAGTGCAGAATGCTTCAAAGAATTTTACTAAATAATTAAGAACAAGCTTTGTTATTAGTCCCCTACCGGCGAAGCCGAAGGGGACTAGGTGATAGTTTTAGGTTCCGTCTGTGTGTCCGTCACATTAAAATTTTAAGTTTTCCGGACTTTTTTTTACGTCCTTTGATATATTGACTTGATATTTGGTATGTGGCTATATCTAGATGAATTACAGTTTAAGTTCGAATTTCGTTCCGGTCGAATGATTTTTGGCTGAGGTAAGGCCCTTGAACTTGTAATTTTTTTTTACGTCCTTTGATATATTGACTTGATATTTAGTATGTGGCTATATCTAGATGAGTTATAGTTTAAATTCGAATTTTGTTCTGGTCGAATGATTTTTGGCTGAGTTATGGCCCTTGAACTTGTAATTTAAAATCTAGTCACTGCAAGGTGATACTTCTAATATTTTAGGTCCTCTGATTTTTGCGGCCGTTAGGGGACAATGTATTGCTATGTGCAATACTCTCAGAATTCTTGTTTTAATTGTTTTTCTAGATGCCGAAAGGAATCTTGATTTTTAGGTGCATGATTAAAATGGTGGACAAGCTTATACAAAAAATTTAGTTACAAACTCAAAATTTTTAACTTCCGGTTTTGACTGAAGAAATTTTTTTGACTATATTTTTATGCCAAGAGCGAGCTATCGTTTGCTTATGAATACTTTATATGATATGTGTGTAGTATGATAGATTATTTTGAGAGGCTCAGAATAATAGATCATGCTTATAATCTGTCACCTGTGCCATTTTTCCAAAATATGATACAGAGCTGGCTGGTCTGTTTGTGCACCTACATGTAATGGGCTTGTTCTGATATACACAAGGTATATTTATGAAAAGAAAAAGAAAATTTATAGCTTCAATGTCTATCATGTTTATTATATATTTTAGCCAGAACAGGGTACACTGAATGTAAACAAACCAACCCACTTTTTTCCATAGCTTTCAATGTCTTGTGTGTTTCCTGTTGGTGCATATGGATTGAAAATAGCTCTAGACATGCATAAGGGTAAAGACTTCTATATGAAACTACATGTACATGTACAATTTACTAGAATAATCTTTTAGCTATATGATATAAACAAATTAGTATGTTCATTCAGTAAAATATAGTTGATACTAACCAAGTTGTGTCCTCTGTCTTAATTATTTATCAAAACTTTACTCCCAACAGTAAATAAAAACAAATACCACTTCACAATGCTAATAGAAAACAGTTTAAACAAAAATATTACAGGTTGTATTATATGTTAGATGGGCAATAACAAAAAATGTTTTGCTATTAAATTTGTCTTAAAAAAATCCATGGAATGCATTTGAATACAATGTTATTTATTTATGAAAAGAGAATTTTAACTTTAATGGTTAACAATTTCACCAATATCAACAAAGCATACAACCACCTCTCACCTTTACTTGTTGAACACAAAAAAAGATCACATAGCATATGACGTTGGAAATCGAGGTCCCGGTTTGTGACAGGCACTATAATGTGGTGGGGTTAAACTGGTTAATGGGATCCCAACATACCCTGCCCTCTTCATAATTGGGTCTCCAATGGCAATTTTATAATCAAGTGATAAAAAAACTGCATAGATTCGCTTCCATTCAAAAAGATCACAAAAATGAATGACAACATTAACATGGACAGTACAATAGCAGGGACAATGATGCTCGATCCAGGGTGGACAACGTATGTCATACATCCGGGTATTTTTTTATGCTGGATATACACATGTAGCAAGCATCAAAAGGAAATATTGTCGGAATGATTAGACAAATGACAACAGCTTTTTTAATATTATCAATGTAAATAGTACCATACAAGTCCGTAGGGTACTTTGGTCTGGCTTTTATCATACAGGTTCGTTGTTAAAATAGTATAAAAATGAGATTTATTTTGTCAGATGGTTGAAAAATTTCCGCCATTATAAAGTTTTCGATAAAAAAAATACCCGAATGTATGACGTACGTTGTCCACCCTGTAATTGCTACTTTAAAATTTTTACAATGTTTATTTATTTTATAGAACAATATTTGAAAAATACATGTATAGAAAAATGCATGAAAAGTATCATTTTTGTTTAAACTGTGATATGTTGAAATCCTTCAATATAGATTTTTATGTATTTAGAATATCTCAATACTGATAACTATTAGTGTTAACAGGCCTACACAAGATGATCAATCTGATAACATTTTAGCTGTTAGTGTTAACAGGGTGATCAATCTGATAACATTTTAGCTGTTAGTGTTAACAGGGTGATCAATCTGATAACATTTTTAGCTATTAGTGTTGACAGGGTGATCAATCTGATAACATTTTTAACTGTTGGTGTTAACAGGGTATCAGTCTATTAACATTTTTAGCTGTTGGTGTTAACAGGGTGATCAATCTGATAAACATTTTTAACTGTTAGTGCTAACAGGGTGATCAATCTGATAACATTTTTAACTGTTAGTGTTAACAGATAACATTTTTAACTGTTAGTGTTAACAGGGTGATCAATCTGATAACATTTTTGGCTATTAGTGTTAACAGGGTGATCAATCTGATAACATTTTTAGCTGTTAGTGTTAACAGGATGATCAATCTGATAGCATTTTTAGCTGTTGGTGTTAACAGGGTGATCAATCTGATAACATTTTTATCTGTTAGTGTTAACAGGATGATCAATCTGATAACATTTTTAGCTGTTGGTGTTAACAGGGTGATCAATCTGATAACATTTTTAGCTGTTGGTGTTAACAGGGTGATCAATCTGATAACATTTTTAGCTGTTAGTGTTAAAAGGATGATCAATCTGATAACATTTTTAGCTGTTGGTGTTAACAGGGTGATCAATCTGATAACATTTTTAGCTGTTGGTGTTAACAGGGTGATCAATCTGATAACATTTTTAGCTGTTGGTGTTAACAGGGTGATCAATCTGATAACATTTTTAACTGTTGGTGTTAACAGGGTGATCAATCTGATAACATTTTTAACTATTGGTGTTAACAGGGTGATCAATTCCAATCTAGATTTATTTTTAGCTGTTGGTGTTAACAGGGTGATCAATCTGATAACATGTTTAACTGTTGGTGTTAGCAGGGTGATCAATTCCAATCTAGATTTATTTTTAGCTGTTGGTGTTAATAGGGTATTCAATCTGAAAACATTTTAACTATTGGTGTTAACAGGGTGATCAATTCCAATCTGGTAACATTTTTAACTGTTAGTGGGAACAGGGTGATCAATCTAATAACATTTTTAACTGTTGGTGTTAACAGGGTGATCAATTCCAATCTAGTAACATTTTTAGCTGTTAGTGTTAACAGGGTGATCAATCTGATAACATTTTTGGCTGTTAGTGTTAACAGGGTGATCAATCTGATAACATCATGTTTAACTGTTGGTGTTAACAGGGTGATCAATCTGATAACATTTTTAGCTGTTAGCATTAACAGGGTGATCAATCTGATAACATTTTTAGCTGTTAGTGTTAACAGGGTGATCAATCTGATAACATTTTTAGCTGTTGGTGTTAACAGGGTGATCAATCTGATAACATTTTTAGCTGTTGGTGTTAACAGGGTGATCAATCTGATAACATTTTTAGCTCACCTGACTCAAAGGGTCAGGTGAGCTATTGCCATCACTTGGCGTCCGTCGTCGTCGTCCGTCTTAAACTTTAAAAAAAAACTTCATCTCTGAAAGTACTAGACCAATTGAAACCAAACTTGGTCTGAATCATCACTAGAGTGTCTAGTTTCAAAATTGTGTCCAGTGATGCCGTGCACCAACCAATATGGCCGCTGTTACTAAAAATAGAACATATGGTAAAATTGCAGGTAATAACTCAAAAACCGTTAATAATATCAAAAATCTGACATATGGTAAAAATGATCAGCACAGCAAGATCTACCTACCCTGCAATTTTAAAGTAAATCCCATAACCCATTTTGGAGTTATTGCCCTTTTTTCATCAAATTTTCAAAATTTTAATACTTTTCGTCCTTTATTTCAAAAACTATAAGAGACAAATGTTAAGTTGAAACTGCAAACATGTTCAGCATGTCAAGATCTACATACCCTGCAATTTTGAAGTAAATCTGATTACCCATCTTGGAGTTATTGCCCTTTTTTCATCAAATTTTTGAAAATTTTAATACTTTACGTCTTATATTTCAAAAACTATAAGAGATAGATGTTAAGTTTAAACTGCAAACAAACCTACCCTGCAATTGTGAAGTAAATTTGATTACTCATTTTGGAGTTATTGCCCTTTTTTTTTTTTTTCTTCTTCAAATTTTCAAAATTTGAATACTTTTCGTCCTGTATTTTAAAAAGTACCCGGTATAAGAGATAGATGCTAAGTGTAAACAGCAAACATGTTCAGTATGTCAAGATCTACCTACCCTGTAATTTTGCAGTAAATCTGATTACCCATCTTGGAGTTATTGCCCTTTTTTCATCAAAATGTTCTAAATTTTAATACTTTCATCTCATATCTCAAAAACTATTAGAGATAGAGGGAAAGTTTAAACTGCAAAAATGTTCACCATGTCAAGATCTACAAAAAATTTCCCCACAATTGAAAATGTGTGACAACTGTGTGAAGAGTTATTCCTCTTGAAATGCATTTTTTTGTTGACTCACTGCTTTTGGTTACTCAAATAATCAAAGGCAAGCAATTCTATTACATAATGTGAAGTACAAAAATGTAGCATCAGCTTAATTTTGAGAATCATTGACATATATGTTTTTTTACAGCAATTTTGATAACTTACATTAAAGGGGGAACCCCTGCTCAAATTTTTTTGTAGAAGGGGTCTGCAATGACGAGGGCTACATTTTTTTTTTTTTTTTACCAAAGTTATCAAGTTTTATTGAATGATTTTGTTATTATACCCAGGTGAGCTATACAGGCTCCTGGGAGCCTCTAGTTAGCTGTTTGTGTTGACAGGGTGATCAATCTGATAACATTTTTAACTGTTGGTGTTAACAGGGTGATCAATTTGATAACATTTTTAACTGTTGGTGTTAACAGGGTGATCAATCTGATAACATTTTAACTGTTGGTGTTAACAGGGTGATCAATTCCAATCTAGTAACTTTTTTAACTGTTAGTGCTAACAAGGTGATCAATCTGGTAACATTTTAAACTAAGTGTTAAAAGGGTGATCAATTGAAAGGTTTCATGCAGCCTCTGATTTTAGTGCCATGTGCCAAATTCGAAGTGAAAATCACCAATTACAACATGTACATATCACCAAGTTTTACAATAAAATTGAAAGCATGTTTGGAGAACCTGAATGGCAGAAAGATCTTCTTGTATCTTTTTTGCAAGGCCACAAAATATAGTCTCCATATAATGTAGCTAACATTATGAAATTCATAGGTAATAAAAATAATATATATATTTGTATATTATATATACAAGTACATGTATATATCTAAGGGATTCAAAAGTCGTGCATATTTTCATAGGCATCTAATGTTATAACAGTTTGATAAGTATAGTACCTATACTTCTAGAGAAATAGAAAGAATGTTGACAACAGATATCTAGTAGCAACATTTGATAATATAACTGACCAAATCTGATTAACACCTTCAATCTATGACGTTTTATTTTTTTTATCCTTACAAGTAAGACTTGAGTGAGTATTATTATATATACAAATGCCAACAAAATGCATCAAGGTAAGACATTTCTTTTTTTTGATTATATAAAATAATGAAAAATTAAACATTTTTTTTGGGTTGTTTTCTTGCCTTTGTTTGGATATGTTGGTGAAAGTGTGAAATGATTTTAATTCTTTACATAATTGCATTTAAATTATCAAAACTACACAGCTTCATTAATTAATATTGAAAATGGCTTCTATTTTAAGTATGATAATAATTTCTTATCTTAAAATGAGTTTTAAAACGGCCTCTAGCCTGTAGTTGTATGTTTGAAATAGTAGCTATTATTAAATCTGTTGTAAGCATACTTTTTCCTGACCAAAGGCCAGTTTAGCTTTTACCATCATACTTGGTCTTCACCTATAGCTATAAAGTTTGTCAGTCACTTGTGACAGGTCAGTGGTTTTTTCAGGATACTCAGGTTTCCTCCACCAATAAGCCGGAGTACCTCGGAGAGAAACACTGACCATGGGCAAGCAACTGGTAAACTTTATCACTTGCGGCTGTGAGTCGAGTGCACCCTTTTTAGCTCACCTGACCCAAAGGGTCATTTGAGCTTTTGTCATCACTTTGCGTCCGTCGTCGTCGTCCGCGTCTGTAAACTTTTCATACTTTCTTCTTCTTTGAAACCACTGAACTGATTTGGACCAAATTTGGCAGAAATGTTCATTGGGAGGTCCTCTACTAAATTTATTATTTTGGTGAAGATTGGAAATCCAACATGGCCGACAGGGCCAATAATGTGTTCTGATTGGTTGAAACTTTGAAAATCTTGTCAGAAACTACTCAGTCGTTGGAATTGTAACATTACAAAAATGATGACTAGATGGTCCTCTATTAAATTGTTATTTTTGTGCCGATCGCATATCCAAGATGGCCGCCATGACTCGACTTAGTTTTAACATAGAACCCTATGGGAAAAATGTTTTCCTCTGAAAGCAGTAAGTCAATTTAAAGCAAACATGGCATGAATGGTCCTTAGGTGGTCAACTTTCAAAATAATGTCATGTGACCCCAACCTCCATCCAAGATGGCCACCATCGGCGAACATAGTTTCAACATAGGACCCTATGGAAAAAAATGTTTAAAAATGTTTTCCTCTGAAACCAGTAGGTCAATTTAAATCAAACATGGCATGAATGGTCCTTAGATGGTCAACTTTCAAAACAATGTCCTGTGACCCCGACCTCCATCCAAGATGGCCACCGTCAGCGAACATAGTTTTAACATAGGACCCTAAGGGAAAAATGTTAAAAACAAATTTCCTCTGAAACCAGTTAGCCAATTTAAAGCAAATGTGGCATGAATGGTACTTAAATGGTCAACTTTCAAAATTATATCCAGTGACCCAGACCTCCATCCAAGATGGCCACCATCAGCGGACCATTGGACCATATGGGTAAACAAAAACAGGAGTGGATAATGTTTTCTGATTCATCAATCTTTAAAAATCTTCTGGTCAGAAACTACTGATTCAGTTGAATTTATTTTCTGGTGTCATGATATAACTGGTGTGAATGATCTATGGATGGTCCTCTACCTAAATTGTAAATTTGGTTCCGATTGGAAATTCATGATGGCCACCATAGACGAACAAAGTTTAACATAGAAGCCTACAAGACCCAATGGGAATTTGTACTGAGTTGTTCTTCTCAGAAAGTACCAAGCCAGTTGACTTGATTTGTTCTATGCTGCTCCTATCTGCAAACAGAAAGACTTGAAAAATATGCTTGTTGATAACCTTCTTCCAGAATTAAAACTTAAGCAGTCTAATATACTTACCATGGGAGATTATAGTTTTGACTTTAGGTTTTCAGAATTTATGGAGCACACATTCTATAGTAAGCAAATTGTGTCTTAAGTCGCAAGAAAATATGAATCTTTGTTAGACTTCACGTTCCTAAGGATTTACCCTGCCAATTATTACCAGGTGAGCGATGACAGGCTCTCCAGAGCCTCTAGTTTGTAATTTACGAAGCCGGGCACGAACCCACGCCGTATTGGTGATAGGCATGTATGAGTTTTTAGGTAATCCAACTACCTAACTCATTGAGCCGCCGGGACCCTAAGATTTTCTACATTGAGACTTTATTTAAAGATCGGTTTATTTAGGATTGTGGTTTATTGAAGGTGTGGTTTAACTTTCCTATGTTGCGGTTTATTGAAGGTTTGGTTTAACTTTCCTATGTTGTGGTTTATTGAAGGTTTGGTTTAACTTTCCTATGTTGAAATGCTGTGGGCATATCGTGCTGCACTCGACAGAGACCTGTATTTTTGCATTCTTTTTTTTAGGAATGGCTTTCATTTATCATTTATATATTACTTCATTATGACTGATACAATGTTGATTTGACCAACATATCCTCCTACAGAACCAGGAAAGCAAACACAATTATATTTATTAGCCTAAAGTAATGTGATGTTATAAAATATGAAGATTCAATTTTGTTAAAATGAATGAATGTCCCAAGGTCTATTTACAAAAAATGTAGATTCAAGTCCTTTGGGATACACATTTAATTAATATATTACTACGATAGGCAATAGTTTAAAAAATAACTTCTTAACCAGATTACTAATACAGGCTCTCATATATATAACCCTCTAGTTTGATAATATAAACTCATGGTCTATGCGTTTCATCAAATTTCCAACATCTAAATTAGAATCATATCTTTATATATTGTTTCATTGCTATAGAAACCTTGTCACATCCAAATCTTTATTGTTTCAGTTCACCTGTATATTTTCTCCAATAATTTTTATTTTTTTTAAATGCAGTTACTGATTTTATAATATTTTTCTCATTATATATATTTATTACTATGAGACAAATTCTCTGTTAAATATGTACAGTTAGAGTTGTTTCCCTTTTAACAAAAATTTACATGTTCTTATTTTTGTTTATTATTTATTTCTAACCATTGGTAGTGAATTTTTGTTCATGATTTACATTTGTAGTTGATTACTTCTCTTTCAAATGGATGGGTTTTTCATTATTTTAATGCATCTAGAACTAGCTTTTAACATTTGTGTCTTTTTCCCAGAAATCACTGAAGCAAATGGAACCAAACTGGTTCATTATGGCTTTTACCGGTCCATTATGGCTTTTGCCGGTCCATTATGGCCTTAAAAGCCATAATAGACCGGCAAAGCATTTTGGAGCAAAATAATGTTCTTGCTGTATAAATACAAACCAGTCTGTAGTATTCATAATAGAACCTACTGGTTAATAAAGATTTGTTACAATTACTAGAAATATTCCTTATATGACCTTCTAATAAGTTTGTGTTTTTTTCTGTCTATTGGAAATCCAAGAATCATGGCGGGACAAAGTTTAACATGGAACCATATATCGGAAAATAATAATTAAAAATTGCTTTAGAATATCAATGGTACATACATTGTACTGCTAGTCTAAATGAAATTTCACTGAATTTAAATGAGACAGTTCAAGGGATACATATTGAAAATGTTCATACATATTAATGCTAATTTTTCTGTAGCTATATTTAATCATTGACATCTTTATAATTGTCAAGACTGACAAATATTATTGTGTTTTATATATGTGTGTACTTCACAAGGTACAACATTCTAATTATGGTAAGAACAATTATACACAATTAACACACTAATGTAGTTTTTCAATTGAATTATTTAACGACGACAACAAAATGATGACAACAAAACTCCCTACAATTTGATCATTGTTGTATTCTGTCCAAACAACAACTGTGTAAATTTCTACATATGATCAATAAGTATTCATGTATGTATTATATGTCACTTGCTGTGGTCTTAAATATACTGCTGTGCCCATTGTAGCCCTTTATTTGTATGTATTATATGTGACTTGCTGTGGTCGTAAATATACTGCTGTGCCCATTGTAGCCCTTAATTTTTGTAATAGTAAGCCATTGAGGTATAAACTTGTTGGTGCATTGTACGATGTGTATGCATATATATGTTGGTATAAAAATATAGATATAAAGCACAAACTATATATTATGTTAGTCAAAATATTATATAATGGGCACTCAAGGGAACCTGAAAATGTACCCATTATGAGCAGTTGCCCTTTATGTACAGGTTAAAATATTGTGCACTATTCATTAACTGGAAAAATGAGGTTGCCGTTCATAGACAGGGATTTGTTATATAGAGGTGCCCTTTAATACAGGTTTGGCTGTATATACACATGTATATCTTCCATGGGTATATAATGGTAATGGTCAAATACGTTTTAAGTGAAAAAAATACGTTTTAAGTGAAAAAAAAACTTATTGGAAGATATGATTTACTGTGTTCTTCGATTTCATAAATGATGAAAATCAAGAAATTCTACTTGCTGTTTGTAGCACACATTTCTTTCTTTTACATACATACAGTGTTGTATATATCACATTGACCTAATTCTAGAATTACATCCATATGATTGTCCTAATTATGATCTAATTTTACTTGTAAAAATATATTTTGTCCCATTTTCTCAAAAATACAAAATGGCATAGGGAATGAAGAGCTTTGTTGAAGCATGCTAAGAAAAGGTTGTCTTGACCTGACTAACCTCATTTCCCCTAAAAAATTAATTCATCATCATTTCTTAAAACCAAGTTGTAGGTGTTGTTGACACAGACTTAAATCAGTTTATTCATAAGGAAAAGTCATGACAAAATTTTGCCACTAAAAGTACCAGTAGGTAATCTTGGCATATTGTCAAACATCTTCATGATCATGATTTAATATTAGATAGAAAATGAATTGTAAGGTCAAAACTTGAACAATGCGATTTTATATTCAGAGTGCAACTCACATTTTCTTTTCTTCCCTTCCTTTAATTTTCAGTTATTTAAAGGGGCATTATCTGCCAAATCGTAAATTTTTGTTGCCCATAAAAACTATCAGATATGATTGATGCCTTAATAAAACCTGTTTCTGTAACTTATAAATGTTATGAAATGTATTTGCATCGGGGGGAAAAAACATGCAACTGCTCGTGTTTTGAGATCGATCAAGAAATGGATGCCATCTTATTAATTATCGACATAGTTTACGGAGTTTGTCGAATCGTCATTAAATCAGTACAACAATGCACTTATTTCTTATTTTTTGTGAATCTGCTTTTAGTCGGTATTAAATACGGACAAAGAACCATGCAAGTTGGCAGTTAATAAGCGACAAAATAAAAATTATTCGTTTTTACCTGTAAAGTCAATTGCATACGGAAAATGCGTGGTCAAATTATTTGCTTGCAAGCAAATAAGTAATCGATGGTAATTTTCATTCTCAAAAGGCGGAAAGTGGTTCGATAAGCTGTTTAATGTGAAATATTTAACTTAATTTCATCATTTTAAAGCTATTTACCAATTTCCAAAGCATATATTTTTTTTGGTTAAAATCGTAGCTAATGCCCCTTTAAGTAATGTCAAATGAATTGATTATGTTTTAATGACTATTTTTTTAATTTTTCATGTGTTTTTTAGGAAACAGATTAATGTAAGTGTTAAGCTTGTTTCTGAATCCTATGTTTTGTTGTATTATGAAAAAAAGTTTATATGTTATTTATTAATAAAATATGTTTAAACCAAAACTTGAACATTAAAGGGGCATTATCTGCCAAAATTTTGTTACCCATTCGGGGTCGATCTAAAATAGTCCACTTTTGGAGGTGGTTTAAAAAAGATTGATCTAAAATGAATCGATCTAGTACATAGTGTAAATGCAAAAGATCAATCGCGATCGATCTGATATTTATTAATATAAACTGAAACTATAAATGCACATGTGTGGCAGCAAAATCACACGTGTTAAATATAAACAACACGTGTATTTCCTTTGGAAAAATGGCAGAAGCATTACCCATATTGTTCTGTCTACTGTACGTTTTGTGAAATTAAGCAAACACATAAATAGTTTCTTTCGCCTTTGCGCCAACTTCCTGAATTTACAAATTCTTAATCTTTGCTGCTTTTGCCTTATCTTCAGTCTCATTTATCTGCTGCTTCTCTCATGCTTTTTTCTCATAACAGAAGAACGATTGAATATTTGCAAAAGAAAACAGAAGAAAAAAATCAAACACTGCACATGCAATTCCAATGCTGCCAAATTCACCCATAATTCTAGCCCTGAAAATAAGTGGGGAGTGTGGGAAATTTCTATTTCTGTTTACCATCTATGAAAATAGATGTTATCTAGGTCAGTGTAATTGTCTTTACAAGCCTAGTGTAAGTGCATCGGTTTATTATCCCCTTGCCAACGAAGTTGTGATGGGATATAGTAATGCTACCGTCCGTCCTTCCTTCCGTCCGTCCTTCCGTAACATCTTTGTGAACACTCTAGAATCAACATCCTTCGATGGATTTTGACCAAACTTGTTACGTACTTAGTCCTTAAGAGAATCTGGAACCCTATTGATTTTCAAGGTCAAAGGTCAAGGTTACGGGCAAATTTTTTCCGCATAACATCCTTGTGAACACTCTAGAATCAACATCCTTCAATGGATGTTGACCAAACTTCGTACATTCCTAGTCCTTAAGAGAATCTGAAACTCTATTGATTTTCAAGGTCATAGGTCAAAGGTCAAGGTCACCGGGTCAAATGTTTTACCATGTAACATCCTTGTGAACACTCTAGAATCAATATCTTTCAATGGATTTTGACCAAACTTGGTACATACTTAGTCCTTAGGAGAATCTGGAACCCTATTGATTTTCAAGGTCATAGGTCAAAGGTCAATATCACCGGGTCAGATTTTTAGGCGAGGGGATACGCCACGCTTTATGTTGCCCTTGTTTTAGTTCGATTGCGATCGATTTAGTAAAAACCAATGTAAACGGGAAGTGGTCTAAGATAGATCGATTTATTTTAGATCGATCTATATTTACTCTAATGTAAACACGGTCTTAGTATAAATAACATTCCTATTTTGTCTTGAGCAGGCAAAAAAATACATGACAACTTATTAGCAATTCTTATTTCTGATTGGTTGAAATTAAAAAAATGTATATCCTGAAAGAACAATTCAAAATGAATTTCATTTAATCTTGTTATATGATTTAAAAAAAGTAATTAATAAGTGAAATATCACATGCTAAATTTAGTTAATATCTAATGAAAATGAAGTAAAATATATTGATTTAAGAAGAAAATTTTAAATAAACAAAATGAGAAATTTAATGAGAAATGAAATAATATATTTTATGTAAGAGGGAAGTTGGATCATATACAAATGTACCATTGTGGTTTGTGTGTGTATTTGTATAGCAGTGTATTCTTCACAATAATGGTAAAACTCATTCAGAAAAGATTTCCTTATATACATTTATGGAAATCTAATTATTATTAAGAATGATAAATTTGTAAGTTTTACAATATTATTGATGGTAATCCTTACAGTAAGTAGACTTTATTGATAATTAATTAAGGAAGGAATTATCATGGATTATAATGTAGATATTATACATTGTACTACACAAAAAATGTATGTAAATAAAACAATTATGAATATAAAAATTGTATCTACAGATTGACATATTTAATATTATTTTGGTGATGACACTTCCTTTTAGAGTGATGATCATGAGTACTCAATAAATAATTCTTCCTGTTTTATAGATAAGAAATGGAGATTGTGTTGTCAAAATGGAGAAAGAGAAGACTGAAATCAGTCAATTAGTGGACACATGTGCCATCTCTGGTGAAACTAGTCATTGTTTACACGATAGAGGTCATCTATTTGAATATGAGGATATAAATAGTAGACATTTGTCAAATATGCCAAAACATCCATTTAAGTGTGATGTAGATGATGACCAAAACTTGAGGTGTGATATCCCAGAAAAGCAA
This sequence comes from Gigantidas platifrons, assembly GCA_002080005.1. Taxonomy (NCBI): domain Eukaryota; kingdom Metazoa; phylum Mollusca; class Bivalvia; order Mytilida; family Modiolidae; genus Gigantidas; species Gigantidas platifrons. Next base: position 159,003 of record MJUT01054268.1, on the reverse strand, counting down.
AGAAGATGGCCGACAACAGATTCTGAGTTAGCGTCTAGAACTAGATCTAGAAAGGAGGATTTGGATGTTTATAAACATTGTGCAATATATCATAAGCCTACACAAACCATTAATCAAGAGTGTTCATCATATCAATGTGAAGACAAAAGTAAAAGTCCACGGACACCTGAACTCCTTCATAAGTCAACAAAGGAGAAGATGTTTTATCTCCGAGAAGAAGAAAATAATGAGCACATGTGGCTTAACTTTGATTCAGAATTAAAACCTTCGTCTCACCTTTTACTCAGTCCTAGAAATAGTAATGGAAGCATTTGTAGCAATAGATCAAGTAATGCCGACTCAGCAGTGGATTTACTTACCCCAGATGAAGAAGCACAGTCAGATTATCAGGAACCTAATACACAAAGTGTTGATTGGTTTAAGGGTGAAACTTATAAAAAGCCAAAGCAGCAATTATCAGTGGAAAGTGGAGTAGAATTACATCAAACATTTTGTAAAAATATAGATGTGCCAGCTGTTGTAGTTAGTGATCACAGTGGACCGTGTGAGAAAAACGAAACTTTTTGTGACTTTAGGCAACTTATTGATGAACAAGCTAAACAGAGATATTTAAAACTTGATAGAGAAATGTCCGTGGAATCTGATGATTCTCGATATTCTAGTACTGGTATGTCATGTAGATCTAATTCTAGTGCATCATTAACAGACCTGACAGACTTTGATGATCCCGTAGAAGAAATATTATTACCAAAACCCATAAAAAAGGTAAGACATATATTTTTTAATTCATTTTAATTTTATGTTTTAATAGTGTTGTTTTGTGTATATCTGGAATGATATTTTTTTACTCTTATTTCTAACTGGTACATGTATATGTTATCTAGATCTGTATCTTAATATTTAAATGATAAAATGTTGGTTTTTATTTGTTTTCTAGCATTCTCTTTTAAGTTTTTGCTACCTTTTTAGCAAAAATTACTGAAAGAATTCACAGCGTACATATGTATATCTGTAGGTCTCTTACTTTTATTATTATGGAGTTATGCCCCTTAAATACATTGTTTTATAGCTATAGAATTATGCCCCTTCAATCGCTGTATTTGTAAAATGATCTTTTTATTGGTTATCAGGTATAATCTCAAGTTTACAATATTAGATGGAATTAAAATTAAATAAATATGTTTTTATGGATAAATGGATGGATGCACAATTGTCTTTGCAATCAGCATGATTACTATTAGGTTATACATCTCTAAATCCCTATATGCTACAGGTAATAATAACCCACTAGAAACAAAGACTCAAGTGAACTTTTGCCATTTGTTGACCTCAGTCATTAGTTGTACATGTTATAGTCCTTGGATGATCCTCTTCCAAAATTATGTCCAGTGACCTTGCACTTCATACAAGATAGCTAAAAGGGATTCAGATTGGTTGAAAATTGGAAATCTTTGAAAGTCTAGCTATGCCAGAACCCTTAGAATGAAATGAAATTTGATTCAGATTAAAAAGTTTCCCCCTTCCAAAATGATCACTTTGAAAGTTTTACAACCACCATTATGACTTAGTTATAATTACATGTAATAATTATAACTACATGTACATGTATGTACAGAATATCTGTCATACATGACCACAGATATGTTCCGTTTGTCATACAAAAATTCGGACCTTCTTTCCTTGTGATTAATTTCACCAGATTTGTATTAAATATAACATGATGTGTGCCACTATTGGAGCAGAATCTGTTTATCATTCCAGGGGACTTTTTATTTAGTGTGTTTCTTGTTGATTAGATCAATCTTATGTTTTCTCTGTAGTGTTTTGTCAACCATAATTATGTCATATTTTATTTTGTATTGTCTATCCTTCTTACCTGTAATTTATAATTTCTGATCACCCCTTTTGGTATCTTCAAACTTTTCTGGTTACTTTGGAACCAATGACGGCTCTTACATTAGGGATACAAAATGTTTCTGATTGCATTGAGTAAAATTTTAAAGAAAATCCATGACAACTTCTTAACTTACTGAAAACAAATTTGTTGAGATGGTTAATGCAAGATACTTCGATCACAAGTGTTGTTACTTTGGTGACAATTACTATTGGTCAATCAATCTGGTTGCCAGCGAGGGACATTGACAGGAACTTCAAGAGGCTATGTCAAGGGGGAATAACTCTAGGAGAAATAATTTTTTTTGTCTCTTACAAGTTTAGCATATATAGGACCTTATGGGTAAAATATCTAAAAAGGACAATTTCTCAGATTAGATTAATTTGCTATCACTTCAGTATTACTACTATGATTAGATTAATTTGCTATCACTTCAGTATTACTACTATGATTTTATAATAATTAGATGCAATGAGCAATTACAAAAAAAAGTACATGTGCTACACAAGTACATGCAAATTACAATATCAAAGCTTCATGTAATCAGACTATTACAAGATTTGATTTGACTTGATTTATTATTAGCTCACCTTTCCAAAGGCAATGTGAGCTTTTGCCATCACTAGGCATCCGTCGTCTGATAATTTTTCACATTTTAATCTTCTCCTCTGAAACCTCTCAGCTGAATGAACTGAAACTTGGTAGGAAGCATCTGTGGAAGGTCCTTTCTAAAGATTGCTCATTTTGTCCTGATCTATCAACAAACATGGCCACCACAGGCAATTCTTGTTTCTGATTGGCCGATTTTTAAAAATCTTCTCCTCCGAAACCGCTTGGCCAAATGAATCGATTGGTGATAGACTTGGATGAGTTGTTAGGTAATCCAACCACCTAACTCATTGAGCCACCTGGGCCCTTGACTATTACAAGAGTATACATGTATTATAAAGACAAATATACAAGTACATTTGTAGTTTATTTTAATTAAAGAGTTGACTATTAACATCAATAGATCATATATCATGTAAATGTATTTGAGCAAGTTATTCATTAGTTAATTTAATTAAATCAGCTGTTTTACACAATATTTGACTTGCTGATGCAAATGTACATGCATATACATGTACATGTATACATTTGTATGTATGTCAAATTTTAACTGACAAAACAATATCAAATCAGCCCCATTATCTTCAATACACAATTACATGTGAATATATAGCACATGTTTTACTTTTATGTTGTAGCTATAATATTATCAGGTCAGGGTAGCTCAATGAGTTAGGTAGTTGGATTTACCTAACATCTCATACAAGCCTATCACTAATATGGCGTGGGTTCGAGTCCTGCTTTGTAAATTGCAAAAAAGGGTGCACTCGACTCACAGCCGCAAGTGATAAAGTTTACCAGTTGCTTGCCCCATGGTCGATGGTTCTCTCCGGGTACTCCGGCTTCTTCCAACACTAAAACTGGTTGCCATGACATAGCTGAAATATTGGTGAAAGTGGCATTAAACATAGTTAAAGAATTGAATGCATTCTTTTGAAGTTTCAGTGGGGTATGAAAGCATTGACCGAAGTACATTTTCATGTTGAAAATGTGCTTCGATCAACGCTTTCATACCCCAATGACCAATGTAACTTCAAAAGAATGCATTCAATTCTTATAATTATATTTAAATCACACCAAAATTTAATATAGTTGAATTTTTCCTTGTGAATTTTATTTGTGTCAGATTATTTGCTGTTGGAAATTACTACGCCATTGATTGTTTACATCTGACATCGTCATGGAGGCATGTGCAAGTTCGGGTTTGAGTTTCATTGGGATGTGAAACATCTCTTTTATAATCATGTGATCACTTCATAGCCAATCACATTGTAACACTTCAATGAAAAACGGAAGTAATGTAATTATAATATTATCAATCAACAATATTGTCCCAATGTCCCAGTGTGTTCAATGCAATCCCATACAATATACTTTCCTGTTTCCTGTTTAATTGAAACATTCTTGAAACAAACAGGACCATGATTGGTATGATTAATAAATTCTTTACATAAACGCCTACATGTACTGGTACTCAACTTCTTTTTTGTCCTTTTTTTAATTTCTGGATATATCCAAGTTCCATAAAGTATTCTTACTCCAAATTTTAAAAGAAAAAAATAATCTACCTACATGTACATGTACCTACCCAAGTCCAACACCCATGAGTCGCGTTTGGACAAACTAATAGTTTTTAAGGGTACATGTAGGTAGACAAAATGTTTATTTTCTACATTTGTATTTTATTTTTACCCACATATGTATGTACATGTAGGTTATGCAGTACAAAGGTCTGACTTTAACAATGTTTGTCCAAAAGTGGCAATAAAATAAGACTTTAGGGTCAGCACTGAAAGTTAGGGTTGATATTTATATACATGTAGGGTTAGCAGAAACATTGTCATTTTTTTATGTAAAAGATATATATATTTGTATAAGTATTGATAGCTTAATGTGATAAAGGCCTTGAAAATTGGAGAGAATAAAAATGCTCTTGATAAGAAATGATGTGCGAAATCATTTAAAAACATTTCTGGCACATAAATGTACCTTATTTTGTTCAGAATCTGTTTACATGATTTGACTTTAAAAACAGAAGTTTTACAGCTTGTACAAATGATAACTATCTATTTATTCAGTGTATATACATGTACATGTTGTAGGTTCCCTTTATATAAAAGCTAAAAAATATTACTGTTACAAATTTAAAAACAATTTGATTTATGAAGTGTTTTAATTCGTTAATGCAGTTGCATTTTATAACTGAAATATTGTTGAACGTGGTGTTAAATACCCAGAATCCTAATATAATTTCTGCTGCTTTTCAGTGTACAGTATATAACCATGTGTACATTTCCAACTTTGATTCTAACAGGAGTTATTTCCCTTTAAGGTTGGCAAAGGGTCCCCTGTCCTGCAAAGTTCAATGAAAATAACATAAAGTTTTTCCCATTTTGTGTTCTAAATGTTTATGTTGTAACAACTTTTGAATTTTCTATTTGTTAGAAAATGATCATCTTGATTTTTCAGAAGGTTCAAATGTCTACAAGTTACATGAGAAAATTATACCCAAATTCGCTATCCTTAATTTCCATTGAGCATTTTGCTACACCAGGTACCATTTGTCCCATTGTAAGGGAGGTAACTTGTATAAAAACTTTTATAATATTAGAATCAAATTAGGATTGTGCAAAAGGTCAATTAGACATGGTTGTAAGATAAATGTACTGCATGTAGATCTAGACATTATACATGTACAACAATTTACATGTATGATGTATAAATAAAAGAAGTCTGGTATTTGATCACGTTTAGTTAGGGAAGTATAGCTTCTCCTGAAGACAGAAGAAATGAGACTTTTAATTATTTTATATTTATTTAGCACATACATGTACGTTCACACATAATCTGGTTAAAAGGAGAACAATATATTTACTGAAGCCTTTTTAATTACAATAGGAAAATTTGATTGTGTATTGTACTACTGTGTATAAATGATATTCAATCCTTGGGTTTTAAATTATTTAAGAAGTTACCGACCACTTTAAGCACAAATCATACACAGGGAAATCTTTTGTTGTGACTTTGTAACAATATAGTAATTATTTTTTAATGATGAATGAAAGATGCAAGTGCTGTCACGCACAATCGGGACCTCATCAGAACACCAGGGTTTCTAGTTTGACCGTTGGAAATAATGGTCAGGAGACCCTACACGACCATTTAGTTCACAAGATATTTGAAGATATTGATTGTTTGAAAAGGTCCATCTGGTTAATGTCACCTGTGTCAGGGACGCATGTCTCATCGGTTCGTGATCCGGAACCAAATTCCAGGTTGGGGGATTTTATGTCTATTATGGATATGAGTGAGGATTTACAAAAGTCAACAGAAGACAAAGTTGACAAAGTCATTGAACCAGATCTAAGTGAAATAGAGGCTGATTTAAAGCCTCCAGGTATTAATAGTGATACATGCAGTAGTAGAGCTTTTAGTCCAGGTGATTTGTCAGTTAACTATTGTGTAAAATGTCCTGTAAGAATACTTAATAATACAAGTGAAGTGGAACAAGGTGAAAAAGTGTTGAATTCTGTTCCTGGGTCATCTAATTGTCAAAGTACCTACAGGCAACCTTATGTTGGGAGGCGTATTATAGCTAATTTTAACCAGGTAACTCATGTGAGAAGTACAAATAACCTGAAGGATAAAGTCAATCATCTAGTGATTAGTGGTTCAAATAAACAAGGTAAACTTCACTCCCACACCACCAATATATGTGGGTCAACAATGGAAGGCAAAGCAGTGCTATCACATAGTAATAATTCACCGTTTATTAAAAATATTCAAATAACTGACGATTCCCAACAGTTGTGTGATAATCCGTCATTAATGACGGAAGATTTGACGGAGATTGACAACATGGATAAACTATCAGTATCAGATGTCAACCATAACACATCCACGGAAAATAATAGTTTGAAAGAAAACAAGGAATTAACAAACAATAATACTACCCCTACTTTAAATGAAGAAGATGAGGAAATGTTTCAGTTTACTGACCCCCCTGTGTGTGAATGTGATGATTGTATGTTAGAGAATACAGACGTCAAACCAGCTGTTGATGTTATTATTCAAAGGGTAAATTACTTAATATTTTGGTTTTATTTCAGATTATCATTTAAAAATTAATAATATATTTGTAATAGCAATATATATATATATACTGGATATCAGAACAGGTATATTTATGTATGTACATGTATGCAGCCAAATTTATTTTTTACTGTTTTGTCCAATAATTATGTTTGTAAATAATACACACATCATATGCCACCACGATATAACTGAAATATTGTTGAAAGTGGCATTAAACACCATCAAACAAATGAACTTTGTTTAATTTTGCGTCTAACATATTTTAGGGCACATATATACATGTAGGTGTTTACAGTCTTCACGGTTAACTTTTTGACACACAAGCCCGAAATCAGTATTTTTGACATTTTTCTTTACATACAATTGGCTTGTAACACCAAATTTTGAACATGTTGAAGAAATTTCCCAAGCCAGACAGTTATTTTACTGGCCTGGGCCATCTGGCTTGTGGCTAAATAATTAATAATATAATATTGAGAGAAAAATCTATTGTTCTATTAGTATGTTATTCTTTGCATTGGCTGACTGAAGTTTATCACAGATTTAATTTTTATGCTTGATTTAAAAAGGCTTTGTGAAGCAAAACACATGTAACAAAGATTAGGATTATTTAATGTTAAATGTAATAGAGTTATCATACAAAGTGCCACCTACATGCAAGTCTGTCAAAACATGAAAATAAAAATAAACTGTGTTGAAAAAAAAAAATTTAAATGAACTTTAAATTATACTTTTTCTTTGATGTTTACATTTTAAATAAAATAATAGGCATCATGTTAAAATATAATATACATTAATACCACAAAAGAAGATTAAATTAAATAATGGATACAAATATATATGTAGATGTATAACATAAAAATGTACTACACAAGTGTACTTAGAAATAGTTGTCAAACCATTCTATATAAATGTGAGTTAATTGACAAGTCATATTTTATTGTAATATTTATACCACAGTATTCCTAGTTTAAACAATCGAATGCAATTTGTTTAGCTCGAAAATCCATGGTATATATGATTTGTAAAGTGAAGCCATGTAATATTCCATGTAAGTTGTTGATTATTGCACAGTACTCTGAGAGTAATAAAACTATAGCCCAGAATTAAAGTGTGCAATATCTAGTATCTGCTGAGAGTAATAAAACTACAGCCCAGAATTAAAGTGTGCAATATCTAGTATCTGCTGAGAGTAATAAAACTATAGCCCAGAATTAAAGTG
>MJUT01054268.1:139047-150433 GCA_002080005.1 Gigantidas platifrons | reverse complement strand
AACTATAGCCCAGAATTAAAGTGTGCAATATCTAGTATCTGCTGAGAGTAATAAAACTATAGCCCAGAATTAAAGTGTGCAATATCTAGTATATGTGTGTATTATTTCATAGTTCTTAGCTGTTGCTTACATTCTGGTATAAAAACCATAAAAAGATCAAAGGAAAATATTGCATTCCTGTTACAATCTTTTCTTGTTTTCCCCTTAATGCAGCTTAATTATATGCCTTAAATAGAACATTTCTTCTTGGCAAAGAAAATATTTAATGTTTGAGTAAGGTAATAATTAGCTGTGATAGAACCAGGGTCTACTTATATATACATATTTACATTATTGTACATGAAGATCTATAATGGCATAGGTATGGCAATTCATATTTCTGTATACAGTCAAGCCTGCCCATGTGGTCACCTCTTTAAGCAGTCACTGTTTTCTTGTCCTGTCATAGAAAATTTCATATGTATTGAATCTTTTTAAGAGGTCAACTGTCTTATAATATCACTTTTTCTTTGCCCCAAAGGTGACCTCTTAATACAGGCTTGACTATGTACATGCACATTTTTTGTACATATATAAAAATGTACATGTACATGTAGATACTTGTAACAAATATTATTTCATATTTGGGGGTTATGACCTGTTGGTCATAAAACTTCCTAGTCAGATGCCTGACCTTCATGTATATACATCATTATATGTACTTCAGTTGGTGTTTTTTTTTTCAGACTAAATAAGTGGTTGCATGCATGCAAACTTAAGGTACAAAATGTATTTAGTCTGATATAGATATAATGCACAAGGCTAAGCTTAATGATGGTACTAAAGGATTTATCTCACACACAAGGCTATTCTTACTGGGGGTACCAAAGGATTTATCTCACACACAAGGCTAAGCTTAATGATGGTACTAAAGGATTTATCTCACACACAAGGCTATTCTTACTGGGGATACCAAAGGATTTATCTCACACACAAGGCTAAGCTTACTGGGGGTACTAAATAATTTATCTTGCACATAAAATATTTATGTTTTATGAACAAGTCCTAGCTAATAATTGACCCACTGTCAAACTGTAGTGTAGGTGTATTGTGTCTTTATGAGATTTATGTGGATTCTCCACAAAAAACGGGGAACTTCCTGCATCATAAAGACTCATACAAATAAATTTGACATTTGAAATCACTAATTATACCTATTTTGTTTAATTATGGAAGCAATTATACTAAATTCCAGCAAATTGGTTAAAATTTCAAAGGTAATTAAATGTGTGGTTGTAAATAATTCTTATGACATTTATATCTGAATGTAGAAACACAGGTGATACTTAAAATAGTTCTTTTATAATCCCTTATGGTTAGGAAATTGAATTTTACCTGAAAGATACAAATTTTGTAATAAGATTAGGTATACATATTTATATGTACATGTAGTACAATTTGTATATCATGCACTCTTATATACATGTACCACATGATGCTGATAGTATTGAAAATGACAGCATGATGGATCAGAAATTAATGTCTGGTCAAAGTGATTAAGATTAGGATTATGGGTGAAGGTCATTGGACAGACTTTATCAAAGTCAGTAACAATAGTGGTGATAGAAATGGCATTGCATATGTACAAATCATGACTGCGATACAAATGCAGCCACAGAGGCCCCCAGAAAAATAGCCATTAATATTACCTGTAGTAGTATGTTACTAACTTGTAATTAATGAGTGAAGTATAATAAACAAACATGTCAGTGCCCGTAAGGTTTTTACCAATGACCATGGACGTTGCTTTTATATTAAGGTGGTACCTAACACTACAAGGAGATAACTCTTTAAAAATCAGTTGAACGTTTTGATCATATAATGTTTGTAAGCAGATTTCAAGCATCTCAGTGATCAAAACCACAGAGAGAAAAGCTGCGATGTGGCTATTGAATTTATAGCTCTGGGTCTGTTGGTTGGAATTTGTTAAAATTTTGATATTTATTACAGTTGATATATTCAAACACACTGCCAAAAAAAAATAAGAAAATTAAACCAGCAGATCAAATTTTACCTGAAGTGTATGGTACCACCTTAATTGACAGATTAAAAGATATCAGTCCCATTCAAAATTATCACCTGTCATGTCACTTGAAGTGTTTACTGTATACATTGGGAAACTGGGGGAAACTTTGTCAAAATCGTTGACAGTACATTGTACATATTTTAACTTTTAAAGTCATTTTTTAAGCTGATCTAACTGATCATTTGGCATCCATCATCACTGTCGTTATAAACATTTTACATTTTAATCTTCTGCAAAATTGCAGGACCAAGTTGTCAGAAATGTGATTAGACAGTCCTTGACAAAATGAGAAAATTAATATAGCACCTTCTCCCAAAAACTACAAACTTAATTGAACCAAACGATATGTGAATGATTATTTGATGGTCAGAAACAATATTTATATTTAGTTATTTATGTCAAGAGAAAATCCAAGGTGGCTGCCAACCTGGGTCTAACATTGGACTTTACCTGGAAAAAGATTAAAAAGTTTTCTTTGAAGCCACTTAACCATTTGACATGAAACTTAGTAGTCCGAGATTCCTCTGACGTTCGACTATTTAGAACTTGCTGTTGTCGTTGAACGTCAGAGCGCTTGCCATAAACAAAACAGCGGATTTTCCTCACACACTCGAGAGAGGCACATTTCCACGTTTTGTGGCTATCAGATTTTATTTTCTATCCAAAACCCTAATATATATCACTTCACCAATCATTTTTCTATTCATTCATAACCATCTTACCCTCAGAAATTGGTGTTGCACTCCATTACAGCACGATTTCCCCAGACCTATATAATTTCATCATTTTGAACACTGACATTTTGGAATATTTATGACGTGACTTCGAGAGAACTACGATTACCGCAATGTATCATGGGAGATGATTTGTATATAATCTGACCTTGTCCAAAAAATAGGGGGAAACGTAACACATGCTCTTTCCGAAACCCGCGGATAACACTGCCAAATGAATCTTTTCTATCCAACATATTTTGTATTATTTCTTTCTGCTCTGATTTGAGCTGTAGATGGAACTGTTTGTCCTGCAGAATACGCTTTATATCGTCTTGTATGTTTGTTTACCTATGCTAATTTGGCACGCTGCATTTAGTAGCTCCCATCATGCAATGCGTTGCTGTCATCTTTCAGTTAGTATCGCGAGATCACGTTAAAAAAATGGCAGTGAAATGACCAAATCGGGTGTAAGAAAAAAAACGTGCTGTAATGGAGTGTAACACCACTCTCTGAGGGTAAGATGGTTATGAATGAATAGAAAAATGATTGGTGAAGCGATATATATTAGGGTTTTGGATAGAAAATAAAATCTGATAGCCACAAAACGTGGAAATGTGACTCTCTCGAGTGTGTGAGAAAAATCCGCTGTTTTGTTTATGGCAAGCGCTCTGACGTTCAACGACAACAGCAAGTTCTAAATAGTCGTCGAACGGCAGAGGAATCTCGGACTTGAAACTTAGTTGGAATGTTCCTTAGGGTATATTTATCAGATTTGATTGCTAATGCCAATGTAAAATTCAAGATGGCCACCATTGCATAACATGTATAGTTTAACATCTAGTATTCTATGGGATAAACTAGATTACAAAGCTTTTTCATAGAAACTACAATCTTGATTAAATCTTAATTGTATATGAATGATCAGTGTTTTTTTCCCAATATGGATCAGAAATTCAAGGTGGATCCCACTGTAGTTTAACATACATGTAGTACAAAAAAATGTACCTCATGGAAAAAATATTTTAAAGACCATGAGAAAACTTTTCATGGATAATAAACAGATAATTTACCTCAGAGAACCTCTAGCTTATGATCACAATCTTGTGGTCAGGACAGAGGATTGACATCTTGAATTTGTATACAGTAATTAGGGTCTAATTCATGTAAGTTGGCTTTTCTGGCAGGTATATTTTATGTGTGAGATCCCCTAGATTCAGTGACAAATTTTCTTATGTATCTACACTCATGTCACACAGAGTGGTCTTATCATGGTTTGAGGATAGAGCTTGATTTATTGCTTTAAAATAATGGGGACATAATTAAAACCAGCCATAAAATTGATATATATATTTTTTTTTCTCAAAAGTGATGGTTAGGTGGAGGAGGGTTCATATTGAAATCACCCATAAAAAGTAAAATTTCTATAATGAAACACCTATTACGATAGTAAAAAGCCAATTAAATCAGTAAACTTATTTTTATTTCAATTGCTCTGCACACATTTATAATTTATGAAATAAATCTCAACTCCACCTACAAATCAAATAAACACTTACAGGACATTTGTTTGAAGTTGAAATATCCAATTATTGTATGGATATAACCACTTTGACCCAGCTTTAATACTGAGAAAACAAATTTTTATTGTTGTTGACAAATAATATTTTGTAAGATAAATCGGTTAACTCTCAGTTTATCAAATTGTAAACAAAAGATTTTATCTTATTGTTGTATGGGGAATTACTGTGTGTACCTTCATGTGAGATCTGTAGGTCATATTAGAAAATTTATATCAAAATAGTTTATACGAAATACTTGTGGACAAAGTGCAGTGTACATAGACTATTTTATTTTTCTATAAATTGATTTTCTGTCCCTCAGATGAGGACAATAATTTGGGCAGTTTAATGTACATACATGTAGCTAGGCTATGCACTTTCTAATATAGGTAATTTTTTTAGGTCAATTTATTAGTCTGGTCTAGCTTTGCATATATTTTCCTTTGGTGATCTTTTTAAAAAAACTAATAAAAAACAGGCCATCCAAGAAGGCCATCATTACTAAATTTGTAAGAGTGTCATGAAAATATAAAAATGTTCTACTTGTTATAAGTACAAATGAAAAACACAATATATCTTGTCAGGAGAACTTTTTAGTAATTATATATATATATATAATGGTGCTAGATTTTGCTAATGTTTGATATGAGTACATGGAGCCTTGACTCTATAAACCTGACTATACATTGCTAATGTGTGATATGAGGACATGGAGCCTTGACTCTATAAACTTGACTATACATTGCTAATGTGTGATATGAGGACATGGAGCCTTGACTCTATAAACTTGACTATACATTGCTAATGTGTGATATGAGGACATGGAGCCTTGACTCTATAAACTTGACTATACATTACAGTTTGGCCTTCACTGTAAATGTGGGACTATATATGGAGCCTTGATGTACATGTATAGTCAAATATATACAGTCTGACTTTATTGATCCTTTGGTCTTTACTATCACTGTAATTTCGAATACTTGGTCGATTGCTGTCATATAGTTGTCATTAAGTAAGGTATGTGTACCGTTATATAGAAATTCAAAACATAAAATTATACAGTCTGTCTTTTATATACATGTATATGTACATGCCAGAATGTATGTAAATATGTCCAGGTACAAATATACATGTAGTGTGGGTGTAGGTTAACAAATGTTTTTGACAAGTAATAACTACAATATAATTTAGAGGTCATCATGACATAGATATTTTATATTATACATAGATGTATGTTATAGAGCATTTTCTTTGATGTTTCCTGATCAGTAATATCATTTCTATCTATAGTTCAGAATTCTATCATTCCATTAATGTTTTCTACTAATTATTATATTAGTATATGGATGCATTATATGATGTATTTTATATTTCCTGCTAGAGGTTATAAGCCAACAATACAATCAATCAATCAATCAATCTATCTACATATTATTCCAACAATATAGCCTTTAGGTGTAAAGGTTAAGATGCAAGTGATATGATAATTATATTTTAGGTATTTTGAACTGGATATATCACTATCATGTGTCAACTTTTCAAAAATACTCTATTAAATCACACTTTCTTCAAAACATTCTCAAGAATTAATAAATTAAACACAAATAATTCAAAGTTTTGACTTCATAGTGTGCTATAAATATGTAATAAACTGTCACATCAGTTATTCAATTTTGTGTTGTTCTCTGTATGAAACTGTAGAATATTCTGTTTTTAATAGTTTTTATTTCATGTAAAATGGACAAGAGAGAAACTCTTGAGAAAGTCTGTTTTTATTTGAATATGTAGAGTTAAATAAAAAAAAAATTGACATATTTTTGGTAGTACATGGTATAGTGTATGCTCAAAGAATATCTATCTACATGTCAAGTTTGCTTTCTGAGGATTCTTTGTTTCTGAAAACATGCCCTGAAATGATTAAATTTCGTAATGCTGAATATTGTGTATTTCATATTTAAGCATCTTTCTTATAGAAGTGGCAACTAAAAGGTACATTAATTTATGATACTTTTTTTTTTATTGAAAGCTTTTTTAATTTCATACTTGTATATATTTTTTTTACTTTTTGCAGACCATACGTTGATCTTAACAAATATATATGGGAATTGTAACATAAGCAAGTTTAAGTACATACAACTGTACATGTACAAATATACATGTATCACTCATTTTAAATACTGGTAATACAAGGATCTTTAGCTTTATCCGTTATTAGTAACTTTACTTGTTTTTTTTCAATAATATCATCTGACCTTAAAACATGTTCTACGTCATAGTAACACTTACGTAAACCTACATGTGTATTACCTACAAAGTCAAATGAGTATATTCTGTTTTATACTTTATACCCAATAATAAATATATGTTTTGTCTGTCATATTAACTGTTAGTTTTGACAAGTTCAGATTGATGATATGAAGACACAAAATATAAATAAAGTATTTAATGTCAAACAGTATATGTAGGAGGACATGATCTTGTCACAGTAATATCTGTTTGGTCCTTGTCAAATCTAGCACCGCAAAGATGTCGACCAAACGAACAAGACAGAAAATTTGTAAAATTGGATATCAGGAAAACTTTATAATTGTCCCTGATGCAGATGATTTTGATCAGGTAAAATATTTTTTAATTCTATAAAATTATATCAACTTCTTTAGTCATTCTGTTATCAAATTAAAGTCTTTATGTTACATGTACTGGTAACTGGATTTTCCATATTGAATTATTAATTGCTTTCAAAATACAAATAGCTGAAATTTATCAAAGGCTGTTAAAAAAATGACATGAATTGACAACCACTGGGCTTTTAAAACACCTGAAATAGATTTGATTGTTCATATTTTCTTTACAATTTCCAGAAAATTGACCCAATTGCCAATCACAGAGAGCAGACATTTAAGTATGGTGCGGCATAATGTCTGCCATTTCCAGCACCATGCTGTCCTCACAATGGAAGTGTCTACGCTCTTGTCCAGTTATAGGGGTTACGTTAAATAACAGTATTAGAATCAATACAAATAGTTTTACAAATGTATTAACATTGATAATATCTGACAATCATTCTTCATTCATGTTTCCCTCTGAAATCATAAAATGTTACATTAATACCATGTCTTATGGATTATGGACTTTCTTGGAATGATACTACATTAATTCAGCATTTACAGAGGGCAAAAAATAATCCAGCCTGCAAACCATTAGGCAGAAGTCCAGCTTATGATATATGGGCAGAATATTTTGGTTTTATAATAAGGATTTTTCTACTCCAAAAAATGTATGTGGTATATTGATGGATGCACTATTACATTTTCGTTATAATATATTTTGTAATTAGAATTATTTCTGATAACTATTTCCTTCTTTTTGTCACACATTGTTATTTTGAAGTGCCTGCTTTATTAGTCATGTTTTTGTTTCCACAATATTTATAATACTGTACTTATATATGTATGTATTTTCTACACATTGTATAAAAACAAAATATTTTCACAATAAAAATTGTCACATCTTCAAATGTCAAGGTCATATGACTTCCCTGTTCATGTCAATTTCTAATATAAGCTGCAATTCTTAATTTGAATTCATATCAGAGATTAAATTAATTTATAGTTATGTATACCTCCTACACCAGGAAATAAAATGTATATATCATGACTACAGAAACAACTAGTCTTCTAATTGTGGTCTATATCTAATAATATTGTTTATTTATAAATTGTAAGACTATAAGAATTTACTGATTGTGAATATCTACAGTTAATGGTTTGTATTGAACACCATTCTAATTTACATCTGGTAAGGTACATCAAGCAACTGCTGATATACTGGAGTATGCATATTCTATATACAAATTAAACTGCTGTTCATGTATTCTGGTTATTGTATGTACAAACTGCTGTTAATGTATACTGGTTATTGTATGGACAAACAGCTGTTCATGTATACTGGCTATGGTATGGACAAACAGCTGTTCATGTATACTGGCTATGGTATGGACAAACAGCTGTTCATGTATACTGGCTATGGTATGGACACACTACTGTTCATGTATACTGGTTAGTGTGGGTCTGTACAAACTGCTGTTCAGTTGGTATATTGATTAGGATATGGACAAACTGCTGTTAATGTATACTGGTTATTGTATGGACAAACTGCTGTTCATGTATACTGGCTATGGTATGGACAAACTACTGTTCATGTATACTGGTTAGTGCAGGTCTGTTTAAACTGCTGTTCAGTTGGTATATTGATTAGGATATGGACAAACTGCTGTTCATGGATACTGGTTATTGTATGGACAAACAACTGTTCATGTGTGCTGGTTATGGTATATGTACAAACCACTGTCCATATATATATAATGGTTATTGTACAGACAAACTGCTGTTAATGTATACTGGCTATGGTATGGACAAACTGCTGTTCATGTACATTTTGTATACTGGTCATTGTACAGACAAACTGATGTTCATGTACACTGGCTATGGTATGAACAAACTGCTGTTCATGTATACTGGTTATTGTATGGACAAACTGTTGTTCATGTATACTGGTTATTGTACAGACAAACTGCTGTTCATGTACACTGGCTATGGTATGGACAAACTATTGTTCATGTATACTGGTTAGTGTGGGTTTGTACAAATGGCTGTTCAGTTGATATATTGATTATTGTATGGACAAACAACTGTTCATGTGTGCTGGTTATGGCATGTACAAACCACTGTCCATGTATACTGGTTATTGTATGGACAAGCTGCTGTTCATGTACACTGGCTATGGTATGGACAAACTACTGTTAATGTATACTGGTTATTGTACATGTATGTACAAACTGCTGTTAATGTATACTGGTTATTGTACAGACAAACTGATGTTCATGTACACTGGCTATGGTATGAACAAACTGCTGTTCATGTATACTGGTTATTGTATGGACAAACTGCTGTTCATGTTTACTGGTTATTGTATGGACAAACTGCTGTTAATGTATATTGGTTATTGTATGGTCAAACTGCTGTTCATGTATACTGGCTATGGTATGGACAAACTACTGTTAATGTAAATTGGTTATTGCATGATCAAACTGCTGTTCATGTATACTGGTTATTGTACAGACAAACTGCTGTTCATGTACACTGGCTAGTGTGGGTTTGTACAAACTGCTGTTCAGTTGATATGCTGGTCATGGTATCGACAAACTGCTGTTCATGTATACTGGTTAGTATGGGTTTGTACAAACTGCTGTACAGTTGATATGCTGGTCATGGTATGGACAAACTGCTGTTCATGTATACTGGTTAGTGTGGGTTTGTAAAAACTGCTGTACAGTTGATATGCTGGTCATGGTATGGACAAACTGCTGTTCATGTATACTGGTTAGTGTGGGTTTGTACACACTGCTGTTCAGTTGGTATATTTGATTAAAATATGGAGAAACTGCTGTTCATGTATACTGGTTAGTGTGGGTTTGTACAAACTGCTGTACAGTTGATATGCTGGTCATGGTATGGACAAACTGCTGTTCATGTATACTGGTTAGGGTGGGTTTGTACAAACTGCTGTTCAGTTGGTATATTTGATTAAGATATGGACATACTGCTGTTCATGTATACTGGTTAGGGTGGGTTTGTACAAACTGCTGTTCAGTTGGTATATTTGATTAAGATATGGACAAACTGCTGTTCATGTATACTGATTAGGGTGGGTTTGTGCAAACTGCTGTTCATGTATACTGGTTATGGCATGGAAAAACTGCTGTCCTTGTATAATTACTGGTTGTGTTCTAGACTATATACAATGTACATGTATTACATACTGCTGTCCAGGATGTCATTTATTATCGTTTGCTGTATTCATATTACTGTAAATGACTTCTGATTCTTTTTCTGTGATATAGTTATACTACAATAATACCAATAAAAGAGAAGGAATATTATAAATGTCTCGATGCATGAAATAAATACATTCAGTATTGTATAGATGGCATGTGTTTTAAGTTATGAATATCTAATGTTGTATTTAGAATTTAGATGTCTAAAGATGAATATAAAATACTGTAATAGGTAAATTGATAAGATTCAAACATCAGAATTTACAGGTTCATTGTGCTATGTACTGTGAGGGTGTCAGCTCTAACTTATCTATTACTTGCTTATTATGTTCTTGTAATGCACCAATGGATTTTAACAAAAGAGGGTTAATAAGGGGGACAACTCATTCCCGACTTGATGCTATCAGTTTTGTAAATATTCTACAATTTGAATGTATTTCATGTCAGTTTAAGCCATTTGTAATCAATATAAAATTTGCAGATCTCAAGGGGAATTTTATTGTTATTTTCTATTTTTATTTATTGTCATGAATAATGGATGAATATAGATTTTATAGTCATGTAAATAATGACTTTAGTTACCAGTGACATACCTGTGGATTTCTAAATTCACCTCACATCCAATGACGTTATGAAATTCTAATTTTGACTTTGTATGCTAAATGTAAATTAAAATCGTGCATTTAAGAAATTGTGAAGGTGTGGTTATATTGTCAAACACTAATGCATTTTATTAAAATAAATTCATATGTAAGAAACTATACATCCAAGTTAACTATTGACTAAAATAGAACAAACCAATGTCATCTTTGTTTAAAACATCAATAAGATATCCTTTAAAAACAACACAAATACATGTATCTCTCTATATCTTCTGTAATAATATATATATATATGATAACATATGAATTAGACCATGCACAAATGAGAATACAATAGGTCTATTATAGTTATACAATGAAATCTGTTTATACCGAACAATGAATAATCAGGGAAACTGTACAGTGAAATCTGTTTATACTGAACAATGAATAATCAGGGTAGCTGTACCGTGAAATCTGTTTATACCGAACAATGAATAATCAGGGTAGCTGTACAGTGAAATCTGTTTATACCGAACAATGAATAATCAGGGTAACTGTTCAGTGAAATTTGTTTATACCGAACAATGAATAATCAGGGTAGCTGTACAATGAAATCTGTTTATACC
>MJUT01054268.1:120120-138850 GCA_002080005.1 Gigantidas platifrons | reverse complement strand
TGAAATCTGTTTATACCAAACAATGAATAGTCAGAGTAGCTGTACAGTGAAATCTGTTTATACCGAACAATGAATAATCAGGGTAGCTGTACAGTGAAATCTGTTTATACCGAACAATGAATAATCAGGGTAACTGTACAGTGAAATCTGTTTATACCGAACAATGAATAATCAGGGTAGCTGTACAGTGAAATCTGTTTATACCAAACAATGAATAGTCAGAGTAGCTGTACAGTGAAATCTGTTTATACCGAACAATGAATAATCAGGGTAGCTGTACAGTGAAATCTGTTTATACCGAACAATGAATAATCAGGGTAGTTGTACAGTGAAATCTGTTTATACCGAACAATGAATAATCAGGGTAGCTGTACAGTGAAATCTGTTTATACCAAACAATGAATAATCCGGGTAACTGTACAGTGAAATCTGTTTATACCAAGTAATCAGGTACAATGAAATCTGTTTATACCAACAATGAATAATCAGGGTAGCTGTACAGTGAAATCTGTTTATACCGAACAATGAATAATCAGGGTAACTGTACAGTGAAATCTGTTTATACCAAGTAATCAGGTACAATGAAATCTGTTTATACCAAACAATGAATAATCAGGGTAGCTGTACAGTGAAATCTGTTTAATTTGATTTGATTTTTGGTGTTTTAATGCCACTTTCAACAATATTTCAGCTATATCATGGTGACCAGTTTAGTGGTGGAGGAAGCCGGAGTACCCGGAGAGAACCATCGACCATGGGCAAGCAACTGGTAAACTTTATCACTTGCGACTGCTAGTCGAGTGCACCCTTTTTTGTAATTTACAAAGCCGGGCACGAACCCACTATTTATACCAAGTAATCAGGGTAACTGTACAATGAAATCTGTTTATACCAAACAATGAATAATCATGGTAACTGTACAAATATATCCTGTATTGAAGACTTTTGGTTATTTTAGATTGTTGGATTGATGCCTTTTGGTTATTTTAGACTTTTAGACTTTTCTATTGAAACCTTTTTGGTTATTTTAGACTTTTAAAGTGTTGTATTGAAGCCTTTTGGTTATTTTAGACTTTTAGACTGTTGTATTGAAGCCTTTTGGTTATTTCAGGCTTTTAGACTGTTGTATTGAATCCTTTTAGTTATTTAGACTTTTAGACTGTTGTATTGAAGCCTTTTGGTTATTTTATGCTTTTAGAGTGTTGTTTTGAAGCCTTTTAGTTATTATAGACTTTTAGACTGTTGTATTGAAACCTTTTTGGTTATTTTGGACTTTTAGACTGTTGTATTGAAGTCTTTTGGTTATTTTAGACTTTTAGAGTGTTGTATTGAAGCCTTTTAGTTATTTTCGACTTTTAGACTGTTGTATTGAAGCCTTTTAGTTATTTTCGACTTTTAGACTGTTGTATTGAAGCCTTTTGGTTATTTTAGACTTTTAGACTGTGGTATTGAAGCCTTTTGGTTATTTTAGACTTTTAGACTGTGGTATTGAAGCCTTTTGGTTATTTTAGACTTTTAGACTGTTGTCTTGAAGCCTTTTGGTTAATTTAGACTTTTAAAGTGTTGTATTGAATCCTTTTGGTTATTTTAGACTTTTAGACTGTTGTCTTGAAGCCTTTTAGTTATTTTAGACTTTTAGACTGTTGTATTGCATCCTTTTAGTTATTTTAGACTTTTAGACTGTTGTCTTGAAGCCTTTTAGTTATTTTAGACTTTTAGACTGTTGTATTGAAGCCTTTTAGTTATTTTAGACTTTTAGACTGTTGTATTGCATCCTTTTAGTTATTTTAGACTTTTAGACTGTTGTCTTGAAGCCTTTTAGTTATTTTAGACTTTTAGACTGTTGTATTGAAGCCTTTTGGTTATTTTAGACTTTTAGGGTGTTGTTTTGAAGCCTTTTAGTTATTATAGACTTTTAGACTGTTGTATTGAAGTCTTTTGATTATTTTAGACCTTTAGAGTGTTGTATTGAAGCCTTTTGGTTATTTTAGACTTTTTTAGAGTGTTGTAATGAAGTCTTTTAGTTATTTTAGACTTTTAGACTGTTGTATTGAAGCCTTTTGGTTATTTCAGACTTTTAGACTGTTGTATTGAAGCCTTTTAGTTATTTTCGACTTTTAGACTGTTGTATTGAAGCCTTTTGGTTATTTTAGACTTTCAGACTGTTGTATTGAAGCCTTTTGGTTATTTTAGACTTTTGGACTGTGGTATTGAAGCCTTTTGGTTATTTTAGACTTTTAGACTGTTGTCTTGAAGCCTTTTGGTTAATTTAGACTTTTAAAGTGTTGTATTGAAGCCTTTTGGTTATTTTAGACTTTTAGACTGTTGTATTGAAGCCTTTTGGTTATTTTAGACTGTTGTATTAAAGCATTTTGGTTATTTTAGACTTTTAGACTGTTGTACTGAAGCCTTTTAGTTATTTTAGACTGTTGTATTAAAGCATTTTGGTTATTTTAGACTTTTAGACTGTGGTATTGAAGTCTTTTGGTTATTTTAGACTTTTAGAGTGTTGTATTGAAGCCTTTTAGTTATTT
Organism: Gigantidas platifrons; assembly: GCA_002080005.1. Taxonomy (NCBI): domain Eukaryota; kingdom Metazoa; phylum Mollusca; class Bivalvia; order Mytilida; family Modiolidae; genus Gigantidas; species Gigantidas platifrons. The sequence continues at coordinate 136,316 of MJUT01054268.1, read as the reverse complement.
TAGACTTTTAGACTGTGGTATTGAAGCCTTTTGGTTATTTTAGACTGTTTTTAAAGTTTGGGCTGAACTTACATTGTCTATTTCAAATAGATTCATATAGCTGTTATTGTTAATTGCTGTTTCTACATTCAAGAGTAAAATTTTGCAAAGTCCAAGTGGTCTCTATTGTACACAAACTGTTACAATTTGATTATGAAGCATTCTAATTTTATCTGGATACCTCCAACAAATATTAATAATGATGTCTTCAGTTTTATAAATGTAGACACAACCTACACAAGCCTTACTACTAATAGTAATGTTTATTATATGCAAGTAGCTGTCAATTTTGTTCTACAAATAGCCATGATGAATTATGTCCATTTCGTGTTTGTTTCTGCTATCTATAGATATTATATGTATGTGTTAATATACTATTACTGGTAGTCACTTCAATGTGTTAGTGTTCTCAATTAAATCACTTGCTATTTATTAAATATTAATATCTATATGGATACCAAACTAGATTTAAGTTTTTGAAGATACCAAAGGAGTAATCAAATTTGAAATAAAACTGAATCAAATAATGATTGCTTGCAATTGCATGGCTATACTTTAAATAAATACTTTTTTTACAGGATTTTATTGCACTATTTTTCAGGATTTGTTCATATTAGTAATGTTATCTTTTTATCACTTGCCAGAGTGTTCTATAATAAGATTGTCAGGGTATTTTCTATATATATATGTATATCTGAAAATATATATACTGTATGTATTTTATAGAACATGATTCTGTCCTATTGTACAACATGGTACTATATATAAACTCAGAACTATTTTGCACAGAGACAAAAAAAATGAATATTGTGTTTTACCTCAAACATTGATATTATTGTAAGTTAACAGATTTTGGGAACTATTTTAGAGGTTTTTTGATTGATAGTGCCATTATATACCTATATTGTGAGCCATACATGAAAACACTATAAAAATCTTGTTACTTATAGACTTTATATACCTGTAAATCTTCTCTTGACATTGTTTTGCTTGACAAAATATTGTTCCATGTGTATATTTAAGGAATACTGTTTGTACTCATGATTTACCTGAAAGGTGTAAATTTATGTCAATATTTAGAAAAGCAGTCTTCCTGTTTTATTCTAAGTAAATATTTAAACAAAGTCTTTGTTGTTTGTTTCTCTTCATGTAATTAGTTTTTGCTCATTGTTTTTTAGCTCACCTGGCCAAAGGCCATGTGAGCTTTTGTCATGGGTAAGCGTCCGTCGTCCATCCGTTAGCTTTTCACATTTAACTCTTCTTCTCTGAAACCGCTGAACAGATTTCAACCAAACTTGCCATAAATGTTCATTGGATGGTCCTCTATCAGATTTATGTTTTTGGTGTAGATCAGAAATTCAACATGGCTGCCAGGGCCAATAATGTGTTCTGATTGGTTGAAACCTTGAAAATCTTAAAATCTTCTTGTCAGAAACCACTAAACCAATTGAATTTTGACTTTGCAGGAATGATCATTGGGTGGTCCTGTATTAAAATTGTGAATCATTTGCTGATCGGAAATTCAAGATGGCCACCATGACTCGACTTAGTTTAACATTGGACCCTATGGGAATTTCACATTTATCTTTTTTTCTGAAACCACGAAACAGATTTTAACCAAATTTGGCAAAAATGTTCATTAGATGGTCATATACAAGATTTTTGTTTTTGGCGCTGATCAGAAATCCAACATGGCTGCCAGGGCCCATAATGTGTTCTGATTGGTCGAAATTTTAAAAATCTTCTTGTTAGAAACCATTAAGCCAATTGAATTGTGACTTTACAGGAATGATCATTGGGTGGTCCTGTACTAAACTTGTGAATCATTTGCTGATTGGAAATTCAAGATGGCCACCATGACTCGACTTAGTTTTAACATAGGACCCTATGGAAAAAATGTTTAAAAGTCTTCTCCACTGAAACTTGCCTAAACTGTTAAGAGAAAGATAACTCTTGCCATTATCTCCCTTAGAAATTAAATAATGCTGATATAGCGTAACATGTTTATTCTATACATTACAAGTAGGTATTCACATTTTAATATTCTTTTTATCAAACCTTGTCAAAGGCAATATGAGCTTTTGCCATCACTTGGTGTCCGTCGTCTGTCATTCGTTTACTTTTCACATTTTAATCTTCTCATCTGAAAACCCTCAGCCAAATGAACTGAAACTTGGTAGGAAGCATCTATGGAAGGTCCTCTCTAAGGAGTGCACACTTAGTTATGATCCATTACCAAACATGGCCACCACAGGCAATTCTTGTTTCTGATTGGCCGATTTTTAAAAATCTTCTCTTCTGAAACCGCTTGGCCAAACGAACCGAAATTTGGTAGGAAGCATCTATGGAATGTACTCTATGAAGATTGCTCATTTCGTCCCAATCGGTTAACAAACATGGCTACCACCGAAACTTGGTAGGAAGCATCTATGGAATGTCCTATATGAAAATTGCTCATTTCGTCCCGATCGGTTAGCAAACATGGCCACCACATGCAATTCTTGTTTCTGATTGGTCGATTTCTAAAAAATCTTCTCCTTTGAAACTGCTTAGCCATATGAACCGAAACTTGGTAGGAAGCATCTACATGTATGGAAGGTTCTGTATTAAGTTTCCTCAAAGCAGAATGAAAGGTGAGTGACACAGGCTCAGTCCACTGAGCCTCTAGTTTATAAAACCCACATGACTGATCCGTTAGGATTTATTGGTGCTGATGGTCATCTATCAAATACAAAGTTTGTTATGTTTGATAACACGAGATGGCAACAGGTGTAGCCTCATACTGGAAATGTTTTTATATCATATTGTCCCAAACTGATGGATGAATTAAATCTATGCTATTACATTTTTGTACTTCAAATTAATTTTTTTTTATCTAGCTCATGACAGGTCATAAATTCAACTTACTCCCTTACATATTATGTACATAGTTTTAAATAATGCAATGGTAAATTAATCATTTATATGACATCAAGGTTGGTTGTCTCAGACTAAAAATGTCTGTTGAGATATTGGTATTGCTGCCTTGTTTTCTGAGCATGACAAACAATGGCATCAACAAAGTTTTGTAATAATTCATTATCTAAAGTACTGTTTAATTGTACTAATTAAGTTATATATCATGTCACTTTTACTGACTCTTTAATGGTCCACTGACTCTTTAACGGTTCACTGACTCTTTATACTATTGCCTTTGTTAAATATTATTATTATATATTATTTTTATATCAAGGTCAGTCGTTCAGTATCTAATCTTCCTACGATATAACTGAAATGTTGTTGAAAGTGGATTAATACACCATAACCAACCAACCAATAAAATCTTCGTAGGTCCACAAATATGGTCATACATCCACATGTATTCTGTTACATTGAACCACATTTCTAATGGATAAAATTGCAACCAAATCTGAAAACCATCTCATTAGTGCAATTTATGTCCATGTGTATCTATGGTTATGGTTATCTAACGGGTATATGTCCATTTGAGATTCGCTGGAACTTGTGTTCTATTAATATAGCTTGTATAGCTAGAATGGACTGAAGACAATAATGAATTAATCATGTCTTCTATTATTCTTATTACAATTTAAAGCATTATTGATTCAAGGGGATATATTTCACGATTTGAGAACCCCTTTTTTATGCCTAAAAGCCTGTTTACGTAATCAAAGTTTTCTTCAAAAGTTTTTTGAGGGAAAATTTGCTCAAAGAAAACTTTTGTCAAAGTTATCCCATTTACACGATCAAAGTTTAGTCAAAGTTTGATAAAATATTTTATCCCAAGTTACCTTTTGGCTGTAAATTCAAAGACAAACAAAATGGCTAAATTAGATCTTGATTGGGAAAAGATGTTTTGATTGGTCAATTCCCATCAAAGTCCGTCTAAAGTTTTTAGAAAAATAGGATGGGTTGCTATTCCGTCAAAGTTCATCAAAATTCTTTAACCAAGTTTTTGATGGAAAACTTTGATCGTATAAACAGGCTGACTGAGAATGTCTGTGTATAAACAGGCTGACTGAGAATGTCTGTGTATAAACAGGCTGACTGAGAATGTCTGTGTATAAACAGGTTGACTGAGAATGTCTGTGTATAAACAGGCTGACTGAGAATGTCTGTGTATAAACAGGCTGACTGAGAATGTCTGTAATATTTAAATTGCAATTTACTGTACCTCATTTGTTTTGTTTCTTACAAATACATTTATATCCATATTTATTTATTTTGCAGCAAAGTTCATGGAAAAAGATAAGAAACATTGTACATTGGTCACCTTTTATTCAACAGTTCAAGAAACATCGGTATCCATGGATACAGTTAGCTGGACATCAAGGTTAGTTAGTTTATTGATGGTAGTGGTAGTGAATAAAAATACAGAGGAACATTATTATGATATGTGGATTAAATAACCTAGCTGATACATTGTATATAGAGTCTGATCCCTGGAGTCCAAATTTTATCATATGCAGGTTGCAATGTGGAAAACTGAAGAAAAGAACAATTATCTTAATGTAATGGATTTACATTTATTTGACACGATTGTCATTATGATATAAATTTGTACAGATAGAAGCCTATGGTGTATTTTTACCTCGGAGGATCACAAACTTGTATAAATAGATGCCCAACGGCCTATGGGGTCTTTATTCGGAGGATCATAAACATGTACAAATAGAAACCCAAGGGCCTATGGGGTCTTTCCTCGAAGGATCACAAGCGTTTACAAATAGAGGCCCAAGGGCCTATGGGGTCTTTCCTTTAAGGATTACAAATTTGTACAAATAGAGGCCCAAGGGCCTATGGGGTCTTTCCTCGAAGGATCACAAGCGTTTACAAATAGAGGCCCAAGGGCCTATGGGGTCTTTCCTTGAAGGATTACAAATTTGTACAAATAGAGGCCCAAGGGGTTATGGGGTCTTAACTCTAGGGACCAGTGGTCGATTTCACAAAAAGTCGTAAGTCTAAGATCAGTCGTAAGTGTGAATTTCAACCAATCAAAAGCTTGGAAATCACACTTACGATAACATTTATGATTAATCTTAGACTTACGACTTTTTGTGAAATCGACCCCAGAGTTTAACTCGTACTACTAGGGAAAATATTTTTTAAAATTTTGTTTGTATAGCTACATTGTATGAAAGTGCCATTGAATGAGATAGTACATGTAATATAATTGTTTTAAGGATATTCCATATTCAAGCTTGGTCAGATATAGAAAAGTCAATCTGGGTATTTGGGATCAGAAACCAGTTCAAAGTTTAAACAATCCTGCAGGAATGCAATTGAAATTGTATTTGGAATAAAGCATCGATTTGTGATATGAAAAAGCAGTTTTATACTAATAACTGTTCCAGGGACTTTTGGGTCCTAGTCCTGATGGATCAAAAGTTAACATATGCTATGATAGGTTATAGTTAGCAAAAAATCTTAAGTGAGAATATACAGGAATGGATAGTGTCATAGTCGCTGTTTATAACTGCAACAATTTTAATACATTTTATCTATTCACACAATTTATTTGTTGGTTTAAATGTCAAGCTAGTTTGAGCTTGGTGGAAAATTGGATAGTAAATCTTAAAGTTAAGATTAAACCAAAATTAAATTGGTATTTGATTGACTTTTATTGCTTTTCTGTTTGAATGACCTTTGAGTGAAATTGAAATTAGTACAATGGTATTTTACATATATTGCTTCATTTTAGATTTAGTTTAATTTTTTTGTGTGTAATCTTCTTAAAGTTAAAAATCTTAATCAAAACAGCTTATTATAATTTCAAATAAATTTTTTTTTGAAAACAGGTTTTTCTGAATTTTAAATATTTTACTGATCATGTGAAATTTAAAATATTGACAAGAAATTAAGAAAATCTGTTATGGTTAAAAACTGAATCATAAATTGTAAATTTGTGACTGCTGAGAATTCAAATTTGATTTGCCTGTTTGAAATAACAAACACTACTATTCAGGGTAATTTATGTACATATTCAGTCATACTCCTGCTAATCAAATCATATATTCTTAGTGCAGATAGGGTAAGAAATGATTGCTTGTCAGTTTGATACATGTACCATGTTTTTGACTTGTAATCAATTTGAATAGAAGAGAAACACATGTAGACACTTTTATGTCACTTGCAATACAAATCTCTTACCATGTATTTGAAGTGATCGAAGGTGTATTTTTCATTTGAATTGTGTGACAAATAAACTTGCTCCATGATAAGACTAGTAATATGGTTACCTGACAGATCTGACCAAACACCTTGTAAATGATTGGTACTAATGTGTTAATACCCTGCACACAATTTTTAGGAGACAGATCAGAGACTAACATGGATTCAGAATACTGTGTTCTGGCATGGAGATATGTATATTTTTTGTACATACTTCAGTAAGCTAGAGCTAAAAATAAATCCGTATCAACATGTTGGTCTTTATGCAATTCACGAAAATTGCTTGCTTTTGACCAAGAAAAATTGTAACTTGTCACTCAACAGTACTCACCCACTCGCTGCATTTTCTATATAAGATAAAATGATATGACTACTAGTATTGCAAATTCTAATGAAATATTGTTGAAGGTGGTGTTAAACCCCATAACCGTAACCTGCCTAAACCCTACGAATTTCATCCTAAAAGAGACCACAGATACAGCTTCGTCCGCATCATTTTTGGACTTATACCTCGAATTTGACGACAGAGGTCAACTCAGTACTAAAGTTTATGATAAATGGGACAACTTCAATTTTAAAATCATAAATTTTCCAAATATGTGCAGCAATATACCAGCTTCTCCTGCATATGGTGCTTACATCTTGCAATTGATTCGTTATGCAAGGGCCAGTAGCAATTATTCTGATTTCTTGAAACGTCATCTTTATCTGAGAAACAGGCTACTGGGCCAGGGCTATAAAAAGATTCACCTTATTCGATCTCTTAAAAGTTTATATTCCGATACCAAGATCTTGTCGAAATATATTCTTTCTCTGCAGAGACAATGGTGGACAATGGATTTTCATAAATTGAAAATGTATAAAGATAAGGAAGTCAACAACATGTCAAAGATATTTTTTGTCAATGTGTGACGTAAGAATATTTTTGACATTTACTTTCGTAGTTAAAATACTTCAGGGGACTCGTGGTTGTTGATGGAGATGGTTCAATATAGATGTTCCACCCTCCTCACTGAATTTAGTACTGCGTTGACTACTATGTTACCTATTTTGTTCCAGTATTGTTATAAATGCTGTTATAGTGGCAGCCGGAACCTTTGAACCATAATGAAAGTGGGAGGTTTAGCACCGTAAAATCTTATTCAACCCACCATTTCTTTGGAAATGCCTGTACCAAGTCAGGGTCATTACGGTTTTTCCAGTTTTCCTGTTGTTGATTGATTTTGTCTGTTTATGTACTTATGGGTTTTGACTTTCCCTTTGGAAAATTGTTCAGAGTTCGGTAATTTTGTTATTACCCCTAACTGATACTTAATTACATATTAAAGTGTTGTTTTTTTATTGCAGGAAACTTTCAAGCTGGAGAACCTGGTGCTGTATTGAAAAAATATGACCCAAGAGAACAGAAAGCATTTGTAAGCTTAATGAAAGATCTTCTTAGACCTTATGTCCCTGATTACAGAGGTGTTGTCTCCAGAAATTCAGATCGTATCCTTTAAATATTTTGTACAAATGATATTTTAATCTTGAAATAGCAACGACTTCCTTCATACTTTTGAATGACTGATGTTCTTTGGTGGAAGATCAGCCTTGTAATTATATAGAAACAATAAATGAGGCTGAAATATATTTAGGATAAAATGACCCCTTATTAATGGTCCAATTTCAATTATAGCACTTGCTTCGTTTCTTTTCAATGACTAGACAATTAGAATTTCAGTTACCAGTAATGATATTTATTTTGTCTCTTGCAAGAACATTGTCAGTAACACAAACTTGTTTTATTTTTATATTAAATCTTTATAGATTTATACTGATAGATACTTGAATGATATTGATAATTGTCTCATTTCATCTTTTTTTCATTTGAAGAAATAATTTGTATTAAATATATGAAGCGTTTGTGCACATGTCCAAAAAATAACCGTGAAAAGGTCTATGATGAAAAAAGTGTTAAATATTAAATAATAAAAAAAGTTCAGATCTTTAACACACAATAGAATACCTACAACTACAGGATTTATTATGCGAGTTTGAATCTCCTTGTGTGATGGATATTAAAATGGGTACAAGAACTTACTTAGAGGAAGAATTAGTAAAAGCTAGAGAAAAACCTAAACTCAGGAAGGTAAGTAATGATACTATAGTCCATGGATGTCTGCTTTGTTAAGGCATTTGAATTCAAAGAAATCCTACTACTAAATAAATTGATCACTGATTTGTAGATTTCTTCTTTGATCTTTACACAAGATAATATCTCTTATCAAGCAACAAGCGTGATGTGAAATATTATTGTTGATTTCTAAAGTGTGTCTTTGTGATATTTAAATAGCTTTGACAAATTCTCGATAACGATACTATCGTTGACATATTTTTCTCGAAATGGACTTCTCATCTCATCTCATCTCAAATCTCAAGGCTTGACCTTCGTGATATTGATCTGAGAAATCCATTTTTGCAAACAATCAACAATATTTCATGTAACAGTATATATTTATCTACAATAACAATAAAGATCAATGCAAAATATCAAAGTGTAGTGGCAGAAAGACAAATGTGAATGGGGTACGTCATGGCCATGATCGTATGGTATTCAGTGGATATTACTACTAAAGTTGTTAGTTTCATTCCTGTCTCTTGACAGGTGAACTTGATACAAACTTAAGTTTGTCAATAACTAGTGACAGGGCTGTGGTTTTCTATTGGTACACTGGTTTCCTTTGCCAATAAACTGATGTCCATTATATAACTGAAATATTGTTGAAAGCCCCATTTACCATGGATCAACCTTACACTATAAAAATTAAAAATAATTATATATAGAATCATTTACCTTAATTACTATAGTTTCATTTCATATAGAGGGCCCGGGTGGCGCAGTGAGTTTGGTAGTTGGATTACCGAACAACTCATACAAGCCTATCACCAATACGGCGTGGGTTTGTGCCCGGCTTTGTAAATTACAAAAAAGGGTGCATTCGACGCACAGCCGCAAGTGATAAAGTTTACCAGTTGCTTTCCCATGGTCGGTGGTTCTCTCCGGGTACTCCAGCTTCTTCCACCACTAAAACTGGTCGCCATGATATAGCTGAAATATTGCTGAAAATGGCATTAAACACAATGAATCAAATAAATCATCAATCATTTCATATATATATATATTCTGTATTTATATCCCCGCTCCCCTGAGGGGGAGAGGGGTATACTGTTTTACCTCTCTCCGTCTGTCTGTCCTGTCCGTCCAAGATATTTTTCGTCACATTTTTCTCAGCAACTATTGATGGCAGAAATCTGATATTTGGTCACAAGCTTCATATAGGTATAACATATTGTGGGAAGCGTTTTTGGACCTGTCAGATTCCTACTTCCTGTTTGCCGACTTAGTTGGTTTTTATACACATTGAACATATATGCACATTTTTCGTCACATTTTTCTCAGCAACTATTGATGGCAGAAATCTGATATTTGGTCACAAGCTTCATATAGGTACCCCATATCGTGGCAAGTGTTTTTGGACCCATCAGATTCCTACTTCCTGTTTGCCGACTTTGTTGATTTTTATACACATTGAACATATATGCTAATTTTTGATGATGATGGCAGAAATCTGATATTTGGTCACAAGCTTCATATAGGTACCCCATATCGTGGGAAGCGTTTTTTAACCCGTCAGATTCCTACTTCCTGTTTTCCGACTTAGTTAGTTTTTATACACATTGAACCAGTGTGAAAATTTGATTTTTGAAGACACTCGCCAAGCCGGGCGAGTTTCTTTTAAGAACTACTTGCCCAGATCAGAATCCACTTGCCCAATTTTTTTTTTTTGCGGGCCTGGGTGGCTCAATGAGTTAGGTCGCTGGATCTAACAATTCATACAAGCCTATCATCAATACGGCGTGGGTTCTCTCTGGGTACTCCAACTTCCTCCACCACTAAAACTGGTCGCCATGATAAAGCTGAAATATTGTTGAAAGTGGCGTTAAAACACCAAAAATCAAATCAATCCAAATATTTTTAGATGTTTTACAACAAAACCTAGATTTTGAATTTTCACCATTTTGATTTACAATCGTCACATACTTTAACAGTGACATCGTGAATATTCTGAATCCATTAATCCATGACCTTCATCTTTGTTTTCTACAACAATTTCTTACAACATATCTGATTAGTCGACGATTCTACTGTCAACCAATCAGATTCGGTATTCTATATTTAAAAATCTGTATCATTTGGTCGTTTTACATTAACAGTTTTCTATCCTTAGTTGAAGAATCGATCAACATTGAATAATTAGGGGACATTTCAAAACCAAAATTACTTGCCAGAATGGGTGAGTTCAAAACATATTTTACTCACCCGAAAATTGAAATATTCGCATTGGCGAGCGGGCGAGTGCCTATTTTTTTCACTGATTGAACATATATGCACATTTTTCTCAGCATCTATTGATTGCAGAAATTTGATATTTGGTCACAAGCTTCATATAGGTACCCCATATCGTGGGAAGCGTTTTTGGACCCATCAGATTCCTACTTCCTGTTTTCCGACATTGTTGATTTTAATACACATTGAACATATATGCTCATTTTTCTCAGCAAATATTGATTGCGGAAATTTGATCTTTGGTCACAAGCTTCATTTAGGTATGCAATATTGTGGGAAGCGTTTTTGGACCCGTCAGATTCCTACTTCCTGTTTGCGGACTTAGTTGGTTTTTATACACATGTGTGCAGGGGTATCATAAGTGAGCATTAGCTCACAGTTCATCTTGTTTAAGTTGTTTGAGAATTTTTGTATTTTTTTCATCAATATTTATTTTATATACAGTGGAAAACAGATGTTTTGGTGATAAAGATGAGATATTAACAATAATTTTATATTTATGTAGATGTATGTAACACCTATGAATAAATAGGTTCCTGCTAAAATTCCAGATAGCTACAGTAAAACTGGCCAATCAATAACAATTTAAGACTCCCACAAAATAGTTAGTCAAACATTTGAACGTAGATAACATGATAAATCATAATGAATGTTAAACAAATATTTCAAGTTTTCTGTGAAATTTCACAGTTTGCTATAATTCTGTCTATTTTGATACAATAAAATCATTATTTGTGACCGCCACGATATAACTGAAATATTGTTGAAAGTGGCACTGAACACCATAAACCAACAAATTTTGTCTATTTTGACCAAAAATAAACTAATCTTCTATTTAAATCTTAAATCAATTATGTACTATGTTATATACAATTGCTGTTTTATAATAACTCAGATTCAAACCAACATGTCTGTGGTGCTTGATGTTAAAGAGTTGTGTTAGGTGTAATATATGATATTATGTCAAACCAATCCTTATTAGCTGTTTAAAAGTGTAAAAAATAGAGTGATCTGAAAACATATATGTGACCTTTCTTGTTTATAAATTATATGATTATGTTGTGCAATATAAGAAACAATTTATTTCAACTGAAATTGTATGGGGTTTTTGTTGTTTTTGTTTTTTGTTTTTTTTATATACTGTAAATTTAAGTTTTACATATAAGTTCGTTTGACTTCTATAAATCTTCAGAAAAAAATTCTTAAAAATCCAGTTTTCAAATCCACAATTTTTTCCCTAGTTGTTTGTTAACTCTGACAATTAATTTCAAAATTTTTGGTCCATTATTAAAAAAGTTACCCGTTAGGTCTCTATGTTAAATATATTTACTAAAGTGTAAAAATCTGGCTGGAGTGAGTACAAATAACAGACTGTACCATGTGACATAAGACATTTAAATATTAAAGTACATCAATAACAATTGACTATCAGGTTATGAGTAATGAGTAGCCTTTTGATATTTAAATGTAATATGTGGCATGGTACAATGAAATATATATTGAAAGCACATGTATATTATTTTGTTTTCATGGCTTGGCTAGAATAGAATAGAAAACTTTATTTTAAGTTGGGTTTGCATATAACATTACACTATTTGTACTCACTCCATCCAGATTTTTACACTTTAGAAAATATAATTAACATGGAGACCTAATGGGTAACTTTTTTAATAATGGACCAAAAAGTTTGAAATTAATTGTCAGAGTTCGTATATATCATAAGGGTAATAACAAAATTACCGAACACAGAGCAATCTTCCAAAGGGAAAGTAAAAACTCATGAATCAATAAACAGACAAAATCAGTCAACAACCGGGAAACTGGGAAACTGCAATGGCCCTGACTTGGTACAGGCATTTCTAAAGAAATGGTGGATTAAATCAGATTTTATGGCGCCAACCTCTCATATATTAATAAACATCTAGACAAAAAATTGTTGATTTGAAAACTGGATTTTTAAGATTTTTTTTTTAAAGATTTATAGAAGTAAAACGGACTATAATATAAAAAATTGTGTTAGTTGTATTTAATGATTAGTGGATTATTGTAATACACACATATACTGATATCTCTCCATATATGAACTCATTGAAGGTTACTGATAATCTAGTAAGAAATTACAGGTACCATTGAGCCTCTTGTTTTAACTTGTATGATTGTTGACAATTTCTTAAATTGAACAAACTAAGGGAGATTGTTGACCAGGTGAGGTTGTTTACTTTTTTACTTTCAGACTTATCTGTTATTTAAAAAAAAAAAACATTGATACCTTGAAGTATTTTTTTATACAGGATATGTATCAAAAAATGGTGGAAGTAGACCCAAATGCCCCCACACTTGATGAGCACAAACAGCAAGCTATTATCAAACCAAGATATATGCAATGGAGAGATGAAATGAGTTCATCTGTAGATTTAGGTTTTAGAATTGAAGGAATTAAGGTTTGTAGTACCTTTATACAGGTACTCTGTAATTTTATATATCTATCTGAAATGGACAAGCAATATTTCACATTTCAGTAAATTTTAATAAAAATAATTTTCAGTATATTTTAAAGAAGTATTTTTATTCTCCAAAATATTTCAGCCAGGTGTATACAAAAGCTGCACAACAATATATCTCACTCAGACTTTTCAACAAGTACTAGTGGAGTTATGTCCCTTAAAGAGATGAATAATATCATTTCTATCTCTAGAATCTTTCATTTCTCAATAGATCCATGATGAATTTATACTGAAGCTTTGTACCAATATCAGCTTCAACCAGTTTGAAAAGCAGATCTTTTTGATGCAACATCATGATGTAGATAAAACAATTCTTAATAGACCACTAGTTTATTAATTATCTAACAAATTCAGCGTCTGTATTACATATGTATATCATTTTTATCCAATTTAAGGTAACACAATTACAGTATAATATAAAATGTTGTCTACTCTTTACACTTACAGAAAATGGATGGTGCATCAAGTAAAAACTTCAAGAAAACAAAAACAAGAAATGAAGTCAAAGATGCCCTATCTTTGTTTGTAGGTGACAATCAAATTGTATTGGTAAGTAAGGTTAACTTCCTGACCTTTTTGGTTTTGTCACTTAAGACATTTAAGTTGACAGGCAGATAAATAAGTTTAAAACTGGGTTGAATTTTTTGTGTCCTAGCTACAGTTTGATAAACAAGTAGATACACTAGTAGAATTAATGTATCTGACAGTTATCAAAGTTTATCATTATAAACAGCTCTTGAAAATATTTGAAAATTTACAAAAATGCTGTGTCACGAACACTTTTGCTACATACATACGATTGTCACATGTCACAGAAGCTTCTGTCAGGGCTTTCAATATTTTTCAAGTGTATCAAGTACTTCACTATTTACAGGTGGTACTTTTTTATTCAAATTTGAACAATTTCATGAATATCTTATACAACACTGTTTTAAATCAGGAGGTACCAAAGACCATTTTAGGCAGATAAAAGTACCTGGTACTGCCTCTTATTGAAAGGTCTGCTTCTACTACAAACATAGGATTGACACATGTCACAATACTTGTATTTTGAGTATTTTTCGCATGATGTTGAAGTAGATCATCAAAATGTGACCTTGACCTTATCTATTTCTTCCCCTTTTCTTTATATCCTCGTGTAAGTAACAACAGGAACAGAAGTTTATGAGTTATTGTTTATTGAGGAAATGAATGGTATGATGGTAGTGAGGTCATCCAACTTAGAACAATTTTTATGCTTTAGTGAAACTGTTTTTTTTTCTATTAAGTTTTTCTGATTAACTTCTGTTCAAAAGAGTTACAGATATTATTAGCTCACCTGACCCAAAGGGTCATGTGAGCTTTTGTCATCACTTTGCGTCCGTCGTCGTCGTCCGTGTCTGTAAGCTTTTCATACTTTCTTCTTCTTTTTTGAAACCACTGAATTGAATTGGACCAAATTTGGGAGAAATGTTCATTGGGAGGTCCTCTACTAAATTTGTTATTTTGGTGCAGATCGGAAGTCCAACATGGCTGCCAGGGCCAATAATGTGTTCTGATTGGTCGAAACTTTGAAAATCTTCTTGTCAGAAACTATGCTCAGCCGATGGAATTGTAACATTATAGAAATGATGACTGGATGATCCTCTACTAAATTTGTTATTTTTGTGCCGATCGCATATCCAAGATAGCCGCCATGACTCGACTTAGTTTTAACATAGAACCTATGGGTAAAATGTTTAAAAAAAATTTCCTCTGAAAGCAGTAAGTCAATTTAAAGCAAACATGGCATGAATGGTCCTTAGGTGGTCAACTTTCAAAATAATGTCATGTGACCCCGACCTCCATCCAAGATGGCCACCATCAGCGAACATAATTTTAACATAGGACCCTATGGGAAATATGTTTAAATTTTTTTTCCTCTGAAACCAGTAAGCCAATTTAAAGCAAACATGGCATGAATGGTACTTAAATGGTCAACTTTCAAAATTATATCCAGTGACCCAGACCTCCATCCAAGATGGCCGCCATCAGCGAACCATTGGACCGTATGGGAATTTCATTGAAAAACCTTTTTGTGAGAAACTACTCAACAAATTGAATGTTTTGCATTATATGAATGTTACTTGGATGGTTCTACACTTGATCTATTATTTTGGTGCAGATCGGAAATCCAACATGGCTGCCAGGCCAGGGTCAATAATGTGTTCTGATTGGTTGAAACCTTGAAGATCTTCTTGTCAGAAACTCAGCCGATGGAATTGTAACATCATAGAAATGATGAATGGATAGTCCTCTACCAAGTTTGTTATTTTTGTGTCAATTGGAAATCCAAGATGGCAGCCACCGGGCAACATATTGCGCCCTTTGGGAATTAGGATCCGACCTCCTTATTGGAAATCAAACATAGCAGCGAGGGGCAGATAATGCTTTCTGACTGGTCAATCTTTAAAAATCTTCCTGTCAGAAACTGCTGAGCTGATTTAATTGATTTGTGGTATGAATGATCTATGGATTGTCCTCTACCTAAATTGGGCGTAATAAAAGAAAATCCTGTGTTTCCGGTAACATGCTTGAAAAAAATAGTGTCGATCGGTTGGTAATTTTTTTTATTTTTCCAAAACCTTTTACACAGGTTATATAGGGGACTCATTTTCACTTTAACAGTGCTTGTTCAAAAATGTCACAAACAGTTAGGGAAAGTACCAAAAATTAAGGTTGGTCAGGTTACCGGGAACGCAGGATTTAAAAAATATTTTCCTTGTGTATTTGGTGCCGATTGGAAATTCAAGGTGACCTCCATTGACGGATGAAGTTTAACATACCGGTAGGTCCTTTACCAGAATTGTAATTTTGGTGCTGATCGGTAATTAAACATGGCTGCCAGGGGTAGATAATGTTTTCTGATTCGTCAATCTTTAAAAATCTTCTGGTCAGAAACTACTGATTCAATTGAATTTTATTTTCTGGAGTGAATGATCTATGGATGGTCCTCTACCTAAATTGTAAATTTGGTTCCGATTGGAAATTCAAGATGGCCACCATAGACGAACAAAGTTTAACATAGAAGCCTACAAGACCCAATGGGAATTTGTACTGAGTTGTTCTTCTCAGAA
>MJUT01054268.1:89204-100428 GCA_002080005.1 Gigantidas platifrons | reverse complement strand
CCCCCCCCCCCCCAGGGCCTGAGCTACATGTATAATGCATTTAAATTTGCCTAGTCACCCTGATCATAAATATATATGGTTTAGGGGTGGGGATCTCAACCATTAAAAAGTTCACTTCAGGTAGGGGGTGGGGTATGACGCTGGGGCCTGAGCTATGATGCATTTAATTTGCCTAGTCACCCTGATCATAAATATATATGGTTTAGGGTGGGCATCCCGGTCACATTTTTTTATACAGATTCCCCAGTGGGGTGGGGCTGAGCCCCGGGGATATAAAATGTTGAATTCACAACTTCACATTGGCATCTCCACCCATACCAAATATTAAGATTCTATCTTTTGTAGTTTCAGAAAAATGTGTAATTCTCAAAATATGTACTTTTTCTATGAAAAACCATGATTTTACAAGAAAAAAAACCAATAGATTATTCTGAATTTCGAACTCCAGATTGGGGTCAACACTTTCTACAAGTACATTGAGTTTCAAGTTAATAGCTTTGATAGTTATTCAGAAATTTTCATTATACTAAAAAAAAAATATCCCTAATTTCTACGTACTATGTCGAAACAAGGGCAGATAACTATGGATATACAAATACAGGGTCATCTGCCTTGTTGTAATTTGTTCCTCTTTTGATAGTGCACAAGTATTCCAAGTTTCAAATGGATACCTGTGATAGTTTTTGAGAAATGGACTCTGACAAAAAACTTAACCGACCTAGACACTGACGCTGATGCCGGAGTGATGACAATAACTCAACTTTTTTTCTTCGAAAAGTCGAGCTAAAAAGGGTCCGTCGTGGTCGTGACCATATGGTAGTTAGATTTACAATTACCTGTGCAATCAGTGCCTATCACCACTTAAGTTGTGAGTTCGAACCCCGTTCATGGCGTGGTATACTCGATACAACATTATGTGATACAGCTTGTCTGTGACTTGTGACAGGTCTATGGTTTCCTCTACCATAAAAACTGACTCACAATATAACTGAAATATTGTTGGAAGTGGCATTAAACACCATAAACCAAACCAAGCCATTTGAAAAAAGAAGGCTTTTCACAGATCAATTTTGCATGTTAAATTATATCAGAATCATATCTAAGATAAAGGACCTGCAAGAGCTTATAGAAATATGAGGTGTTGTTATAGCATAACTTAAAATTCCCCCACCCTCTGATATATTGAGATGAAAAAATAAAGCCAAATCATATACCGATACATTGTATTTGAATGCAGGAAAAATCTACCCATTCCAGCGGCACATATACCTTTATATAGGAAGTGATTTGATTTATTGTGTTTAATGCCACTTTCAGCAATATTTCAGCTATATCATGGCAACCAGTTATAGTGATGGAAGAAGCCGGAGTACCCGACCATGGGCAAGAAACTGGTAAACTTTCTTGCGGCTGCGATTTGAGTGTGCCCTTTTTAGCTCACCTGACCCAAAGGGTCATGTGAGCTATTGCCATCACTTTTCTTCCGTGGTCCGTCCGTCAACATTTCACATTTTAATCTTCTCCTCAGAAACTACTGGGCCAATTGCAACCAAACTTTGGTGGAATGGTCCTTGGATGGCCCCTTTCCAAAATTGTGTCCGGTGATCCCGACTTCAAACCAAGATGGCCACCAAGCTAAATATAGAAACTAGAGGCTCCCAGGAGCTTGTATCAGCCAATAAAACTTGATAACTTTGGTAAAAAAATAACAAATGTAGCCCTCGTCATTGCAGACCCCTTCTCCAAAGAAATTTGGGCAGGGGTTACCCCTTTAATGTAAGTTATCAAAATTGCTGTAAAAAAACATATATGTCAATGATTCTCAAAATTTAGCTTTTGCTACTTCACATCATGTAATAGAGTTGCTTCCCTTTGATTATTTGAGTAACCAAAAGCAGTGAGTCAACAAAATAATGCATTTCAACAGGAATAACTCTTTACACAGTTGTCACACATTTTCAACTGTGGGGAAATGCTTTGTAGTTCTTGACATGCTGAACATTTTTGCAGTTTAAACTTTCCCTCTATCTCTAATAGTTTTCGAGATATAAGATGAAAGTACATGTATTAAAATTTAGAACATTTTGATGAAAAAAGGGCAATAACTCCAAAATGGGTATTGGGATTTACTTCAAAATTGCAGGGTAGGTAGATCTTGACATGCTGCAAATTTTTGCAATTTAAACATAACCTTTATCTCTTATAGTTTTTGAAATATAAGACGAAAAGTATTAAAATTTTACAAATTTGATGAAAAAAGGGCAATAACTCTAAGATGGGTAATCAGATTTACTGCAAGATTACAGGGTAGGTCGATCTTGACATACTGAACATGTTTGCTGTTTACACTTAACATCTATCTCTTATAGTTTTTGAAATAAAGAACGAAAAGTATTAAAATTTTGAAAATTTGATGAAAAAAGGGCAATAACTCCAAGACGGGTAATCAGATTTTTTTCACAATTGCAGAGTAGGTAGACCTTGACATGCTGAACATTTTTGCAGTTTCAACTTATCATCTAACTCTTAGAGTTTTTGAAATAAAAAATGAAAAGTATTACAATTTTGAAAATTTAATGAAAAAAGGGCAACAACTCCAAGATGGGTAATCAGATTTTCTTCACAATTGCAGGGTTGGTAGATCTTATCATGCTGAACATGTTTGCAATTTAAACTTATCATCTATCTCTTATAGTTTTTTAAATTAAAAACAAAAAGTATTAAAATTTTGAAAATTTGATGAAAAAAGGGCAATAACTCCAAGATGGGTGATCAGATTTTTTTCACAATTGCAGGGTGGGTAGACCTTGACATGCTGCACATTTTTGCAGTTTAAACTTACCATCTATCTCTTATAGTTTTTGAAATAAAGAATGAAAAGTATCAAAATTTTGAAAATTTGATGAAAATAGGGCAATAACTCCAAGATGGGTAATCAGATTTTCTTCCCAATTGCAGGGTGGGTAGACCTTGATATGCTGGACATTTTTGCTGTTTAATCTTACCATCTATCTCTTATAGTTTTTGAAATAAAGAACGAAAAGTATTAAAATTGTGAAATTTGATGAAAAAAGGGCAATAACTTCAAGATGGGTAATCAGATTTTCTTCAAAATTTTAGGGTAGTTAGATCTTGTCGTGCTGATCATTTTTATCTCATGTCAGATTTCTGATATTATTAACGGTTTTTGAGTTATTATCGAAAACGCGCAATTTTACCATATGTTCTATTTTTAGTAACAGCGGCCATGTTGATTGGTGCACGGCTTCACCGGACACAATTTTGAAACTAGACACCCTAGTGATGATTCAGACAAAGTTTGGTTCCAATTGGTCTGGTAGTTTCAGAGGAGAAGATTTTTGAAAAAGTTTACGACGTACGACGACGACAGACGCCAAGTGATGGCAATAGCTCACATGACCCTTCGGGTCAGGTGAGCTAAAAAGGGGGGATGAAATTTCAATTGTCTATTGCTGCTTTAGTACAAGTCAAAATGAGCTCAAATTTTAACTGCATCTACATGGCAATGAGTAGTTTAACATATATTACAGGTTTTTCTGTGAAATTTTTCTTTCAGCCGATTTATACCGATTATGCAATTTAGGCATATTTTGATAAAAATCACATTTAAATCTTTTCCTCTGAAACCACTGAACCAAATTAAACCAAACCTGGCAGGAATTGTCCCTTTCAAAATTGTGTCCGACAGTCCCGCCCTCCATTCAAGATGGCTGCTGTTACTAAAAATAGAATTTTTTTTCAATTGTCCATTGCTGCTTTAGTATAAGCGAAAATGAGCTCAAATTTTAACTGCAGCTACATGGCAAGGAGTAGTTTAACATATATTACGGGTTTTTCTGTGTAATTTTTCTCTCAGCCAATTTATACCGATTATGCAAATTAGGCATATTTTGTACTCTTCATCCTTTATTTCAAAAACTATAAGAGATAGATGTTAAATTCAAACTGCATACATGTTCAGCATGTTAAGATCTACCTACCCTGCAATTTTGAAGTAAATCTGATTACCCATCTTGGGAGTTATTGCCCTTTTTTCATCAATTTTTTTTAATTTTAATACTTTTCGTCTTATATTTCAAAAACTATAAGAGATAAAGGTTACGTTTAAATTGCAAAAATATGCAGCATGTCTTGATCTACCTACCCTGCAATTTTGAAGTAAATCCCATTACCCATTTTGGAGTTATTGCCCTTTTTTCATCAAATTTTTTAAAATTGTAATAATTTTCGTCTTATATTTCAAAAACTATAAGAGATAGATGTTAAGTTTAAACTACAAACATGTTCAGTATGTCAAGATCTATCGACCAAAATGGTCCCCACAGCCGAACTTAGCTTAATATAGGACCCTATGGGAAATTCACATAAAAATCTTCTTTTCTGGAATCAGTTGCTTAACTGGAACCAAACTTTGATAAAATATTAATTGGATGGTCCTCTTCCAAAATTGTGTCTGGTGGTCCCGCCCTCTGACCAAGATGGCTGCACAGCTGAACTTAATTTAACATAGGACCCTATGGGAAATTCACATAAAAACCATCTTGTCTGGAACCAGTAGCTCAATTAGAACCAAACTTTGATGAAATAGTCATTCGATGGTTCTTTCCAAATTGTGTCCGGCAGTCACGCTCTCCCACCAAGATGGCCACCACAGTGCAATTGCATTGTTACTGAAAGCAGCTTTGATCCAGGTGAGCGATTACAGGCTCCTGGGAGCCTCTTGTTTGTAATTTACAAAGGCGGGCACGAACCCATGCCATATTGGCGATAGGCTTGTACGAGTTGTTAGGTAATCCAACTACCTAACTCACTGAGCCACCCGGGCCCTTTATATAGTGACACCCATTGTTGTGTCGTGAGACGACAACTGACTCATTCCCTAATACTACCGGCATATTATGACCACAATATTTTTGTAGTCCTATAATAACAAGGCAATACCAGTAAATGAGTGTTATTGTGGTTGCAAAATAATGTTTTCACCCATGGAAATTTCTTCATTAAAAAAGACAAAAAGAATGTTATCTATTACATTTGTATATTGTTACACTCCCATGTTCAGAAAATCGTTAGGTCAGATTTATGTAAAAATTGTGTTTTCTAGGTAATCTCAATTTGTGACCGTAAACTGATGATTTGTCTGCAAAGCTTGAAAGCACAAATCATCATTTTTTTTTAAAATATAGATTATTCTCGCCATGATATGGCTGAAAACTTGCTCACTTGACGTCAAACAACAATCAGTAATAGCAATAATATATTAATCTTGTGAGTATATTATACCTTGTCATTCATAAAATTTGAAGTGGTAAAAAAGTATATAGAAACCTGATGCTATACAGTATAAGCCACTTTTTTCCATTGCAGAAGATACACCCTTACAAGAAAGGGGGGCTACATTTTGTGAGTACATGTGTATATAGTGTAAATTAAGGAGTAAACTAATATTAAAGATAAGTTTATTGATCAGATATATACAATATAAATACAATGTAACCATTAGACTTTAATAGCACTAGGTGCTGGCAATTATACCTTCATAAATAATACACAACAAATAAACAGATGATGATGAAATATATCATATATGATTTTAATTTAATATTATAATATATAAAGTTTGTCAAATTATATTACCCAATGGATATGTTGATGACATATATATATGTGATATAGATAGCATACATCCCATTAAAGACCAAGAATTGTAAAGAAATTGTACGGAAATCAAAATTATTTTTAACCCATCACATATAAATTCTATATTTAAAAGAGAAAAAAAAAACCAATACTGTAATTTTTACAATATCATCTGTATGTTTTCTTTTAACTACATGTACAGGGATTCTGCTGATTATGTGAAAAATGTATTAAATAAAAACATTTAAACTTATAACTATAAACCTACTAAAAATGTATCATAAGATAGGTTATGTTTCTATTTTATCATCCCCCTTTTGCCATCCTATTTTCTTTCTAAACAATTCCAATATATATCAAGGATTTTTTCAGTTTTTAATTATTGATTGCAAAATAAACATTTAATAAACCTTATAATTATACTACAGCTGATACTGGAAATAACATGTTCAGTAAGAGATGATCGTAAAAGTATGTGAAATATGTCACAAGAGACACACCAATCAGTATCAAATGTCACAAGACACATCACTCAGCATCAAAGATATGTCACAAAAAACACATCAATAAGTATCAAAGATATGTCACAAGAGACACATCAATCAGCATCAAAGATATGTCACAAGAGACACATCAATCAGCATCAAAGATATGTCATAAGAGACACATCAATCAGCATGAAAGATATGTCACAAGAGACATCAATCAGCATCAAAGATATGTCATAAGAGACACATCAATCAGCATCAAAGATGTCATAAGAGACATATCGATTAGTATCAAAGATATGTCACAAGAGACACATCAATCAGCATCAAAGATATGTCATAAGAGACACATCAATCAGCATCAAAGATATGTCACAAGAGACACATCAATCAGCATCAAAGATATGTCATAAGAGACACATCAATCAGCATCAAAGATATGTCACAAGAGACACATCAATTAGTATCAAAGATATGTCACAAGAGAGACATCGATCAATATCAAAGATATGTCACAAGAGACACATCAATTAGTATCAAAGATATGTCATAACAGACACCTCAATCAACATCAAAGATGTGTCATAAGAGACACATCAATCAGCATCAAATATATGTCATAAGAGACACATCAATCAGCATAAAAAATATGTCACAAGAGACACATCAATCAGCATCAAAGATATGTCACAAGAGACACATCAATTAGTATCAAAGATATGTCACAAGAGACATCGATCAGTATCAAAGATATGTCACAAGAGACACACCAATTAGTATCAAAGATATGTCACAAGAGAGACATCGATCAATAAGGGTAATAACAAAATTACCGAACACAGAGCAATCTTCCAAAGGGAAATTCAAAACTCATAAATCAATAAACATACAAAATCAGTCAACAACCTGGAAAACCGCAATGGCCCTGACTTGGTACAGGCATTTCTAAAGAAATGGTGGATTGAATCAGATTTTACGACGCCAACCTCTTGCTTCCATTACGGTTCAAAGGTTCCGGTTGTCACTAAAACAGCATTTATAACAATACTGCAAAAAAATAGGTAAAATAGTAGTCAAACAGTACTAAATTCAGTATCTAATATATCTCGTGAACCATCACCATCAACTACGACCGTAAATGTCAAAGATGACGCTTCAAGAAATCAGAATAATTGCTACTGGCTCTTGCATAACGAATCAATTGCGAGATGTAAACACCATATGCAGGAGAAGCTGGTATATTGCTGCACATATTAGGAAAATTTATGATTTTAAAATTGAAGTTGTCTCGTTTATCATAAATTTTAGTACTGAGTTGACCACTGTCGTCAAATTCGAGGTATAAGTCCAAAAATGATGCTGATGAAGCTGTATCTGTGGTCTCTTTAATTTCCAGTTCTGGAGGATATATCAATGGAAGAAATTCTGCAAATCTAGAATTATTGATAGATAAAACGTCATCAATATACCTGTATGTGAAATTAAAGGCTCTAGCTTCATGAATCTTCTTATCAAAGATAATCAGTGGGAGTGAAAAGGAATTTGAATTGTGACATTCTGTTTTTTTGTTTTTTTTTAACTAAATCTATAATAAATCATGCTATTTCATAGGTGCATATATAATTTTCATACGTCAACAAAATATTTAACAAAAATAAAATCCAAACATCATTCAACATTCTGGCATATTGTATTATTATCTAACATAATAAACATACTCCTCCCATTGCTCCAAACAAATTACATAAAAATTGGTAACAAAACTCAATTGATCAGATGATTCTCAATGTGAAATGCTTAACTTGACTATGAATGCAATGTTTTGTAAGTCTTGAGGATCCAGCAATACTCTGTGTGCAATGTTTTGTAAGTCTTGAGGATCCAGCAATACTCTGTGTGCAATGTTTTGTAAGTCTTGAGGATCCAGCAATACTATGTGTGCAATGTTTTGTAAGTCTTCTAGATCAGGTTGAAAACTCAGGGAGTTGTTGAATTCACAAAATGTTTCCCCATTTCCATGACTGTACACCACCCAATATAACTTAGGGCTTCGTGCAACCAGGCCAAAATGATAATATAATACACCCAATAGTTGTATTTGCAAAACCTTAAAACAAACAGCTTACTATATATGAGACATTTAATCATGAGTACTAAAAATGTTCACCATATTCATTATCAACCATATATTATAATTCAGCAAAAATAATTGTAACTACAAGAGAAATGATTCCTGTATATAAATGTACTATTAACATTTACTTTGGTTTTACATTGAAATCAAAATCAAAATATTTATACAAGTATTAATCAAATAAGGCAACAGTTTTCACACACAAAAATGATCTGACAATAGACTTCTCCCATTCTGATACACATACAAAGCAATGACAAAACACAATATCACATCGTAGTAGCCACATCCTGAACAAATAAAACGATACATGCATATTACCGATAACAACAAACTCTCATGATAATTTAATCTCAGATAACATAACCAAAAAAATACACAACTCGACAAGTAAAATTATCCCCAAAACAAATCGTATACACCTTTCTAATATATTTTGCATATGCCCACTGATCATTAATCTGAATTTATTACTTAATTTGTCTCCCCTTGTAATCGCAAATCACAATTTTCCAATGATTAAAAATTGCATAATCACTTCCCAACAATATCATAATGGTTCTAGTCTGGTCAAAAGACCTCTTGCCTGTCAATACCATAAGCTTAATCAAAATATAGAGTTCATTACTTTATGGAAAATGATAAGCTTTCAAATTTTGAAGACCCACTGATGGTGGCCATGTTTGATGGTGGTTCAGGTCATCAACCATAATTCTTAAAGGGGATCACAAATGTATCATTTCAACGAAGTTTGGAAGCAATTGCACCTTCACATAATATTTCAGGATGTTTTAATTAATTTTTTTTGTTGATTTTGCCCCTATGTTCTACTTTTAGTAACGGCAGCCATGTCGGTTGGTCGGTAGGCACATCAGAAACAATTTTTAAACTAGACACCCTGAGGATGATTGTGGCCAAGTTTGGTTCAAATTGCTTCAGTGGTTTCAGAAAAAGTTTAGACAGACGACGACGGACGCCAAGTGATAGCAATAGCTCACATGGCCTTTTGGCCAGATGAGCTAAAAATGGAAGAATATGTGTATCCATAGAACATGCATGCCTCCCTCCCTTTCCAGCTAAACATGAGCACAGATCAGAAACCATGTGAATTGTACCTAAAAGACATTGTGTATAAAATTTAGGACATTTGGTCAATGGAAACTGGTCAGAACATGAAAACCAAAAAATTGTCATATCTCAATTAATCAAGAGGCAGAACAGAAAACATGTATAATTTTGAATGGTCACAACTCTTGCATATTTTTTTAAAAGTGCTTATTTTCAAACTCCAGTGAGAAGCAGTCCATACAAAACTTCTAGTTAAATCTGATACAAAAATGTTACAGGACCAAACAAGATTTACTGGGTGTAACTGTTATTACCACCATACAAACAATTCCTGTATTAAATATATCTAATACTAAAAGCATACATCATTTAAATAACACTCAAAATAAAGAGGTTTAAAACAGAAACATTATCTATCTTCAGTTTAAAATAGTCAAGGGAAGTTAATTCAACTTCTAAATTGTTTTTTTTTTAATGAAAACATTGTTCTCTTTCTACAATTATTGCATCTTGTTAACTTCATATTTGGTTGTCATAATTTCTTCATCTGAATCTAACAGACTTGGTAATACTCTGTAATTATAAAAATGTTCGTTGTAAATTATCTAAATTATATTAGTTTACACAATAAATCTTGTATTTTGATCAGTTTGTTGTGGTGCACATCAAATTTCATCAACAGTTTCAGTTATATAATGGAGATAAATTTATCAGTGGAGGAATCCGACATATCAAGACAAAATAAGCAACTTACTGCAAATCAATGACAAACTACATCATATAATGTTGTATCCAACAGTCAGGAATGAAACAACTGTACAGGTGATTGATAGAAATAAATTTAACTAGCCTACAATCATTGCTACGATGTAATCCTTGTATCCTACATGAAACCAGTTCTTCTTGATACAGAATACATAATGTATTATTTGGCCTTACATGTATAAAACAACACTATACATACTTGTCAGTAATAGATGAAGGAATGTTCTCTTCCACCCACTTCAAATCATCATCCTGTAAAACAATAAATCACATACTATACGATATACGAAAACTATAAAGACATGCAATATTAGTTGACAAGGGTACCTTTATGTCATTTTGAGAAATATGAAATCACAAGGGTATCTATCACCAGTCTAGCTGTTTAATAAGTTATTGGTATGGACTTGTGTGTTATTTATTAAATATGCAAATATCAAAATCTTAAATGCTAAGGAATTAATATTTTATTCAATGTTTTGGGTTTCGTGCTCTCAAATGTTTTGATTATTTATGATTATATAACTTATGATTGATAAAACAAAAATTATCGACACTATAAGTGAGTGTAAATTCAACTTATATTGTGGTATTTGAGTTACGTGTTGTCAGAAGTGAATCTAAAGATACAGTTATCGTGTAAATTAAATATCATGTTTGATTAATTGATTGATTTTTGGTAATTTACAAAGCCAGGTATGAACCCATATTGGTTATAGGCTTGTATGAGTTGCTAGGTAATCCAACTACCTAACTCATTGAGCCACCCAGGCCCTCAACACCATGTTTGTAATATACTGTTACAAAAACTTGACCATGCACCAATTACAAATGGAGAAATAATCAAATTGAAACTAGTATTAATTCACATAAAAATATTTAAAACTTTACCTTTGAATAAAAAGGCTAAATAAAAAAAAACAGTCCTGTAAAGTCACAATTCAATTAGCTTAGTGGTTTCTAACAAGAAGATTTTAAAAATTTCGACCAATCAGAACACATTATGAGCCCTGGCAGCCATGTTGGATTTCCGATCAGCGCCAAAAACAAAAATCTTGTATATGACCATCTAATGAACATTTCTGCCAAGTTTGGTTCAAATCTGATT
>MJUT01054263.1:191123-205761 GCA_002080005.1 Gigantidas platifrons | reverse complement strand
ACCATATTTCTTCATGCACATCTGCAGGTAGTGTACTACAACTGTGTAAAATTTCACAAAAATCCAATAAGCCGTTTAGGAGGAGTTTTGCATACAAGGTACATGGACGGACGAATGGACGGAAAGGGTGATTCCTATATACCCCTCCAAACTTTGTTTGTGGGGGGTATAATAAAGATCAGAATGAATATAGGTTAAAAGTGCACCTCCTCTTGTAGTTGATTTACCACCACTGCTTTCATAACGATCCCTACACAAAGTATTGAAAGTTGAAAATAGTGGATGTTCATCTTTTGGTAGCAACCAAGTCTCAAGTAAGCATGTAACATGGGTAGTTTGTACAATGTTGTCTTTAATTAGGCCAGCAGAATGTGGAATTAAAGAATGTTTGAATGTGCATAACTGCACATTAGAATCTAAGGACGTATAAGTGCATAGTTTTGGGTATAACTCTAGAAAAAGTCAATGGACCGGGATATGCTACTAATGTGCACATCTTCATATTAGGATCTTGCAATATACTAAGTTTCACAAACATCTCATTAAGCATGTGGGAGGAGTTGTGATGACAAAGTGCACAGTGAATTGTATCAAATTTCCAAGTCCAAACGGGCATAACTCTGGAAAAACTCAATGGACCAGGATATACTAGTAATGTGCATATCTTCATATTAGGATCTCGCAATATACTAAGTTTCACAAACATCTCATTAAGCATGTGGGAGACTTATGACAAAATGCATGGTGAATTGTCTCAAATTTCTAAGTCCAAAGAAGCATAACAGGGGTAAAACTCAATGGACCAGGATATCCTACTAATGTGCACATCTTCATATTAGGATCTTGCAATGTACAAAGTTTCATGAATTTCTGATAAATATATTGGAGAATTTGAGATGACAAAGTGCATACTGAATTGTCCAAACAGGGGTAAAACTCAATGGACAATAAAATCCTTTATACTGCAAAGTTCACACATCATGATCTTAAATTCCACAAAGTTTGGTGGAAATCAGACAAAAGATATGGAAGTTGGTCCGGACAGACAGACAGACCAATTCCTATATAACCCCCCCAAACTACGTTTGCAGAGGTATAATTAAAGAAAAGAGTGAGCTCTGAGAACACATACCCAACACTTCCAGTTTATTAGTGGAAAGAGAACAATATTCTATTCCCCAAAATAATTTTTGAAAATGGCTGTTATTTGAACTTTGGTTATAAGAAGCTACCATACTTATTTTGTTTTAAAATTCTAATTACAAATGTCTACTAATCGAACTTAATTTGAGTATAAGTGATAAAGCTTCCATAACAATTGTAAGAAAATCTGATAGGAAATGAATGTTTTAGTTACACAACAAGTATTTTACCTGTTGCGACGTTTATAGGGTGAGGTGTAATAAGGAATATAAAATCATTCACCAGTAAAATATCACAAAGACAAACTCTTATCATATTTTCAACAGACTTGTATCAGTGAGTTAGCACTATAAAAATCAAACTATAATGCTTGAAGGAGTTTGTCATACACAAAAATTTCAATAACTGTATAAATATAATAAACAAGGATTCATTTCACAAGAGAATTATAAAATATCTGTAATTGAAATACAAACTAACAACCATACAAATGAAATATTGGTTGGTATGATTGAACACTTTATATATGTGTGTGGTCACAATTTTATAAAGTTTAGGCTTTAACTGAGTTAGAATTGGTTGCAAAGAGGGGATATCTTAATAAAAATGTCATAGCTCTTAAAATAATGTACCTGGACTTCAAATTCATAATGTGTATCTGAACCATATCCCTGTAATCTGTATGTAGGAATAGCTATGCTCAGTGATGGAATGTCACCTTGCTGGTGACTTGATAAAGAGATGCTTGATTCACTCTACAACAAAAACTTATACATAAGACATAGCTATGCTCAGTGATGGAATGTCACCTCGCTGGGAACTTGATAAAGAGATGTTTGATCCACTCTACAACAAAAACTTATACATAATACATAGCTATGCTCAGTGATGGAATGTCACCTCGCTGGGAACTTGATAAAGAGATGTTTGATCCACTCTACAACAAAAACTTATAGAAAATAAAAATATCCAATGATATTATCTGAAAACTTGTCACATGACTAGAAATAAATAATGAAAATGGTGTTCAGTCAATGTTTATAATAGGGTTAGCTCAATTCAGTTATGAAATAAGGTCTATGAGAATATAAGTTTTTTACACACATACCGCAATAGTTTAACAGGATTCAATATCATATTTTGACAAATTTATTTTATTCTAATTTGTTTCAAATTTTTCTGAATAGTAACAAAAAATCATTAAGTCTAAGCAACACTACCACTACAACTATAATATACAGTCTTTTTCCGTTATCTGGTCTGTTTTTACATTTGAGCCAATATCAGGTATTTTGTTTCTTAGAAAGTGAAATCTCTCCTAGGGACCAACTTTTGTGTTTGGGATAGACAGGTGTTAGGTTTATACAGGTTAAATTAACAAGGATTTCCTAAATTGGGACTTTACCTGAAGCTTGGTTTATACAGGATTATGGATTATTCAGGGTTTGGTTTAGACAGGTTAAATTAACAAAGATTACCTACATTGGGATTATTCATGGTTTGGTTTAGACAGGTTAAATTAACAAAGATTACCTACACTGGGATTATTCAGAGTTTGGTTTAGACAGGTTAAATTACCGTTTTTAGGTACGTATAGAACGCGGTCTTATGCTTTAAAATGATAATTTGTAGGTGGGGTGCGTTTTATGCATAAGAGCAAGTATCAGACACTTTTTTTCAGGTCACGCAGAGAGTTGCCGGTAGCATAGCTTCGAGTTCACGGATGGCAATATTCCCAATTATCGGTGAATTATTGTTCAAATAACATTAATTGTGTTCATTATATATGTGTTATTTAAAATAAAATTGTAAAAAAATTATATTTATTGCTTTTTCATTGCCTTTTTGAAAGGTATGTAAATATTCTCGATGTTTGTCAATAATAATCCTTGTACATTGGTGTTGTTGTTCGGAATTAATTGTCCATACGAATGCAGGAATCACTGTCAAATGTTTGTTATCAGAGGTGTGATATTTAACTTTTTTTCAATCTATTTTTTTCCTGGGGTGAAATTACCTGTGTTTGGGTATTGAACCTTTGTTTGAATTATCGATTTTTACAGCACTTCTGCAGTTGACAAGGTCAAGGACAGTATATTGTATAACAAGGTGTGAAAAGATAATTGAACTTACTGGGACACCTGTCAATATTATACATGTATAATATATTGTAGCAGTGGCACAATATGAGTACACTTCAAAAGAAATTATAATCTCTTTGATCAGGTCTTAATTAATGTTATTACTTTTGTATTGTTTTCACTTTATTTGAATCGATCGTAATTACTTCCTATTTTAAGCTTGACCCAAGCTTGCCTATCTTTGATCACATGAACGGTTCATTATTTGATGAATTAATACTGATTAAAGATTAAACATATCTACATATTTATTATTTAAAACAACCATAATTCACGTAAAGAACGACAAAAAAATCAACTGCTCCATCCGTATCATTTTCATTGCCGTTTTGAACTTGTTTTCAAATTAAACATTACCGATAAACTTCCTGCATTCACAAAACAGCTAATTTTCGCTTGCAAAATGTAGAATAATCGGTTTAAACTCTTTTAATAAAACTAATTTAACATTTCCCTGTCTAAAATTTATCAAAAATACATGGATTAACAAATACGTGATCTGTGGTAAGCAGTATTTTGCCGTTTAAACGAGGATTTTCTGCCGTGAATTTTTTACTGAATTTCCTGCGTTCTATAGATAGGAACTAGAATTTTCCCAGATTTTTTGGGGAGGAAAGGAGGGGTGCGTTCTATGCACCAGAGCGTTTAATAGACACAAAAAGACGGTAACAAAGATTACCTACATTGGGATTATTCAGAGTTTGGCTTAGACAGGTTTCACTATACTAATCAATCATGTGCTAACATATTCTAGTGGCTTTCAACTCCTTACTGACAGGTTTCACTATACTAATCAATCATGTGCTAACATATTCTAGTGGCTTTCAACTCCTTACTGACAGGTTTCACTATACTAATCAATCATGTGCTAACATATTCTAGTGGCTTTCAACTCCTTACTGACAGGTTTCACTATACTAATCAATCATGTGCTAACATATTCTAGTGGCTTTCAACTCCTTACTGACAGGTTTCACTATACTAATCAATCATGTGCTAACATATTCTAGTGGCTTTCAACTCCTTACTGGAAAGGCTCTTGTGATTTCATATTATTATAGAAGATAATAGTTTAATCAAAATACATTTTATTTCAATTATTCTTTTCATACAATTTTACTCCTTGTTCAATTTGCACTTTTACTGATGTGTTCATAACATGGTGACATATTGTTTTCTACTTATAGTAAAGTACAATTATAGTGATAAAAATACACAAGCTCACAACAGAGAATTTAACATTGTATCTCAATGACTACTCCATTTCTCTACTTTTAACCTACAAAACTTACCAGTCTACGTCTTAGATTTTGTGGTGCCTGTTTTCTACTGTCAGGAGACTGCAAAGTAAAATTATATGTATAATAATTATAATAAATTGAGGCATAATTATTGTTTAGAATAGACACCTTCCATTACAAACAATGATTCTTAATTTAATGGGTTTTTTTGTATATAGGTTTTAATTCTTAGTAAGAATTTTGCTTTGACAGATTTCACTGCACACACACACCCCTTTTTTCCCCATACTATTGAACCATGAATTTGGAAAATTTATCAACAATATATCATGCCAAGGTTTTTATGTATATTCCATTATTCTTATTATCCTGAGGGCACCACATGGTAAAGAAATAGGACTGAAAGGAGAATCCACTGGTTGTGAAGGAAGATTTAAATACACAACTTGCCTTTAGGAAGTGATGTAAATTAGTACATTTGTTTGTGGAGGCCACTATCGTCGTACATAAAACGAAAAAAATAATAACTTGCAACAACTTTCAAAGAGTGATTGTGTTAGGTTTTTTGGTTTATGGTGTTTAACACCACTTTTCAACAATATTTCAGTTATATTGTGGCGGTTTTATTGTGGTAGGAGTGATTATTGATGGGTCATTTGTTGGAGGTAAAAAATCTCCCCTTTTACTTGAGACAATCAATTCATCCATCAACAGGCATTTCCAGGGGAGATAGATAAATGAGTTTAACATGTAATCGATAAACACTGATATGATGGCCATGTTCAATTATCTCTCTTGCTTGCAGATGTAAACAACACATCTATTAATTCCTTTTATATTCATTATTCTGAACAAATTCATGTATAGTCTATTGTATTTAGAAATAATATAAATGTTTGTACATTTCTCATTAAATAATAATATTAATTATGCACTACGGACAAAAAAATCCAAATAAACAACATCTGCGTTTTTAGCGATGACTATTTTTGAAATGTAAATTTAGTACGGCTATCACACAAAATATCTGAAAACAGCATAATAGATCAATAATCCTACATGTAATTGATTTAAATGTCAAAATAATTCATCGCTAAATAAGATTATACATTCTCTATTTACAAACCACAATTTTCAATAAATCCGATTTGTTTTCTTCCCTCTCAACTTAATCGACAAATTTCCAATATGATGGTAATCATCTTGATAATCAAGCCTATCACAGTTGTATTACTATTTTAATCTTAAAGATTTATTTAAAAAAAAATTCTTATCATGAATGAAATACTGCTTGCTTGAAATTAAACAACAATCATTCAATCATTTTTATTTAATATGAAAGTTTTCAGAATAAACATACATCGTCACATTAATATCAAATTTATCAAAACTTGTGACAAATGCTTGGGGTAGAATGGACATTTCTGCTTGTATCTAAGCTACATAAACAATAAATTCAATATCTCATGACAAATTATGTATCTATTTACCGTGACATATGGATTAGACTTTGTTGGTATCAAACTCTTGGTTCTGAAAAAAAATATATGACATCAATGACTATATAACTAAAACAAAATTCCATGATAGTTTAAACATTAATATTTGACCAAGAACAATGGTAGGGTTAGGGTTATGTTGTTTAAAGCCACTTTCAACAATATTTCAGTTATATCGTGGCGGTCAGTTTTATTGGTGGAGGAAACCAGAGAAAACCACCGACCTTTAGCAAGTCACTGACAAACTTAATGCTGTATAGAGTACACCTCTCCATGAGTGGGATTCCAACTCACAACTTTAGTAGTGATAGGTATTGATTACACAGGTAGTTGTACGATCACAAACATGACGGTCCCTACCAAGACCAAAGTAATAATAAAAGTACATATACTGATAACTAAAGGCCTGTATTGTAATGTACCATACAGTTTTTGTAATCTTAGGAATCAATATTATGACTCGAAAAAAACTAGAAAGTCCCGAATAGAAGTATGTTTACACCATTATTTTATAAGAAAAATTTTCGAAAGCGTCTAAAAGTTTCAAAATTATTTATTGCAAGGGAAATGAATCATTTCCTTTGTATCAGTTGGTGTTCCTCAAGGTAAATATTTTTTTAAACTTCCCATTGAATGAACTCTTGTAATTATTCAAAGGTAGAGTTCATCTTCAAAAATAATTTAAGGAAGCCATAGTATGTATGTAGCTTTAGCATGGGTAACCTTATTTTCAGCAGAGCGATAGCGAGTATATTCATTACAATACCTTTATTGTGACATGTGACAATAAGTTGACAGGTACATTTACTAGTATATTATAGTAATTTAAAAGTACACAACATTTGGTCCAATGAAGGTTTGGTTTAGACATGATTCACTGTATATGAAACTCATTTTTTAAGTACCTTGATTTTTCATATTTATCCTTTAGTTGTTTTATTTCACGATTATATATGTCCTTAATTTTTTGAATTTCTGCTGCTCTGTCTATTCTTTCCTTTTCTTTTTCTATTTTTCTGAAGTTTTCTCTCTGTACTTTCTCTTCAAACATTCTTCTTTTTACTTCCTGTTCCACTAATGTGTTAATTCTGAATTAAATAAAAAGAAATAGATATTACTTTAGTGACAATAAAATTCTCACTAGATCAACAATATCTACTTTGACAAACAGTGTTCACATTTCTCAATTAATTTGTTTCTATATAAGAGTCCTGTTTTACAGGTCAGGGTTATGGTGTTTAACACCACTTTCAACAATATTTCAGTTATATCGTGGCAGTCAGTTTTATTGGTGGAAGAAACTGGAGAAAACCACAGACCTGTTGTAAGTCACTGACAAATTTTATCACATAATGTTGTATTGAGTTCACATTGCCTGGGATAGGCACCGATTGCACAGGTAGTTGTAAATTCAACTACCATACAATCACGACCATGACAGCCCTTTCAAAGTCTCACTTCTGAATTTTTTACAAGAGTCCTGTTTTAAGCAAAGTCTCAGTAATAGTATGACTCAAAATGTAGGCAAGATTGTGTACTTGATCAAATACGATCACCAGGCAATAGTTTTTTTACCATTCCTTTTTTTTTACAGGATAATGGATTACCTTTGTTGATGCTCTAACTCTTTCAGTTTCAGTCTTTCAAATTCAATTTGATCAAGTTCACTGTTTCTTTGTTCATCATACTTCTTCTGTATTTCATCCAACTCTTGTTTTGTAACCTCAAATGACCTTCTCATCTCTTCAAAATTCTATAAAAAAAAATAACAGACTAAATACAATTCAGTCAAACCTTCCCATACAGTCACCTCTATTAAGCAGTCACCTGTATTAAAAGGTCACATTTTTATTGTCTTGTCATTGAAAATATCATATGTATAGAACCTCTTTTAAGAGGTCACCTGTCTTATATGACCACTTTTTCTGTTTCCCAAAGGTGACCTCTTAATACAGGTTAGACTGTATATGAAATAATAAAAATAAATACTGGTAATGAAGTGTTATTGCAAGTTTGGTTAATATGCAAACATATTTTTTCACTGTATATGTCTGTACAGAAACAGGTAAATCTAAATATAAACTAGAAAATTGAATGCCCCCGTCTCAACCATATCCACCTCAACCTCGCCCCTCCCCTCACCCCAATTCCAATTTACTACCTTAACTTTTGGCTTGGTTCTGAGGAATGTGTAGGGGTATAATGCCAAGAAAACGTCTTGAAGAGCCAAAATGGATTTTCAATATAACTTAATTTGAAGGAATAGTATATTATTCATCGGGTATGATGTAGAAAACTTATGTATAGACTTTAAAAGGGGTTTGTGTCTTAGTTTGTGTCTGTAAGACACATACAATGCCCCCGCGGTTATAATTGCAAAAGGGTAAACCAATGTTTTGCTTATTCAGCATCAAGCAGAAATGACTGAAATAAATGAATCTGTACCCAACAATGTGATGTTCGATTGATTGATTGATTGAATGGGGTTTAACACCATTTTCAGCAGTATTTCAGCCATATCGTGGCGGTCAGTTTTAGTGGCGGAGGAAGCCGCAAGTATAAGGAGTGTTGTTTACACGTTAACAGGTTTCAGTGGCTAAGTTCATATAAGCATTATTTTGTAAAAAATTGTTGAAAGTCAAAATCCATAAAATATGCACACCTTCAGTGTAAGTACTAACTGTCTACAAAATATAAAAGGTCTAGCTCAAAAACTGTAGGAGGAGTTAGCCGGACAAACCATATATCCTATATGGGGGCATAAATGAAAAGTCCAACTACCTGTCATTTTGAGAATATTTGATGAAAATCAATATCATGTGGACATGCACACCTCCGTGATGTGAATAAACATCCTACAAAACATTAAAGCTGTAGCTCCAAAACTGTAAAAGGAGATAGCTGGACAAACCATGTATTTATATCCGGACGGACGAACAAAATGACTAAAAAGTCCAACTACCTGTCATTTTGAGAATATTTGATGAAAATCAAAATCCTGTGCACATGCACACCTCCATTATGTGTATAAACATCATACAAAATATTAAAGCTGTAGCTCCAAAATTGTAGGAGGAGTTAGAGGGACAAACTATGCATACTATAGTGTGACGAACGGACGGACGGACAGACAGGGGTAAAACAATATGCCCCCCGACCAATAGTCGCGGGGGCATAAAAATACAAACTGGTGAACTGATATCATATCCTCCAACCACAAATGAAAAGGTAAGTAAATCAAGCACTATCTTTTTTATTCAATGGAAACATTTTTTCGATTTTTTATACTTTTATAAATATCTTATATTATACTTCAGTTTTGTAAATGAACAAGTTGAGTCTTTGACACAGATATGTATTACCTGTCTCCCATTGATGCCTCTAATAACCATGGTAACAATAGCATACAAATCTGATAAATAAAATACAATAACCATGTGTACTGTACCTGTATTTTCTTATAATTTTCTGACATACCAACTTCATCTAGTTGACATAACTCTTGATGCTTCTTATTTAACCTGTAAAGATACAATACAGCAAAACCTGTCTTTAGTGACCACCTCTATTCAGCAACAACTTGAATTATATGACCTTTAACTTTAATTTCTCTTCACAGTGCATGTAACAGTGTCTCCTTAAAATGTGTATATTCATGAAATGTGGTCAAACATGATAAATAATTAATGTGTTCTATGTCATCATATTATCAATCATGTTAGCGATATATATATATATATGTTTTATCCTGCTTTCTGTATAGGTACATTGTCAAAAGTCACAAACAAGTCAGCAAGCTTCATATTTTGAGAGTGATTGTTGCTTACACCAAATGAGATAATGATGATGTTGTCAACAGTCTATAGATAGGACATGTTGCTTTACTCAGACACATTATCTTACTCCTTAATTCTGCCTGCTTAGAGGAGAACCAGCAAATACAATGTTTATAGTCTTTGCTGACTCGAACTCAAGATCTATCGCCATTGAAGAGTGCACACTAACCATCACATCACCGATGCAGTTTTCTTATTAAAGCATAATGTTATGTGGCAATTCCCAATAAGCATGAAATTACAATTGAAGTCAAATAAGTGATATCTTTGAATCTACTTCTTTATTTATATGTCAGGTGATGCTATAAAAGGTCTAGCAGTTGTGATATATCTCTTTGTAAATGGCAGAGCAAGGTAATATAGGATTACAGAAATGTTTATGAAAATAAGAAGAGTGCAAACAGGTAATTAAATAGTGACATACATATCTTTATCTTTCTGAATGCCTAAAATCTCTGTCTCACAGTAATCTTCAATTTTTACAAACATTGTCTTCATGTCGGTCACTTCACTGTCCTCTTCCTCATCTAAGCACAGAAGAGTTCTATCAAGAGCAGATAACTGAGATTTTATCTCCATTTCGGCTGTGCCAAACTGTGATTTAGCTTCATCTTCCTCACTTTCAACATCATCTAAAGTTTTTCTGATACTTTTCAATGAAGTTTCATAATCTTGTACATTTTTAGATTTTTCAGACATCTCGTTTAATAAAAGTTTTAATTCTTCATCCACTCCTTCAATAATCTGATGTCTTTTTTCTATTAAATCCGTCATTTCAGAAAGTTTCTTACTTTCCCATTCTTCCACCTCTCTTTCCACTTGTTCTAGAACTTGCTTTTCTTTTTCTGATAACCTCTGCTCTTCTTCCTTTAGTAAAATTTTTGCTTCCTGAATACTAAGTTGTTTTTCCTGTAAAGATCTCTGTTCTTCTTTGCTAAGGCTGTCAAATGTACTTTGTAAATGTAAAAGTTCATGTTCATTTTCTTCAATATCCTTCCATGCTTCCTCAACTTTCAAATTTTCTTGTGTAATATTTTCCAGTTCTTGATTCCATCGTTCTTTATAATCTTTTTCTTTTTGTACATGTATCAATTGCATTTCTTTCTCTTCTTTTTCGCATTCTTCAAGTTGATGGGCGAGTTCAGGATTGTCATTCACAAGTGAAAGTCTTTTTCTTTGCATTTCATGCTGAAGCTGTTCTAATTCGTCTTCTTCTTTCTCTATTAGCTGATGAAGCTAGAATAATATTGGAGATTTCATAATAGTCTATTATAAGACCAATACCACATCACAAGAAATGTAACCTAGAAGCTTGATGGAAAAGTGGTGAGTAAATATACTGAGAAATTTAGATACTAGTGCACTAACAGAATAATATAGTTGAAATTTACATCTTCAAAAGGTATACATGTAGTTTCAAGATTTGTTCTTAAAAAGTTATATATTGACATAGTACCAAAAAAAATAAAAATCTTCAATATACATTTATATACATTTTTTTTTATCAAATCTGGTAAAAAGAAAGGTACTAGTGCAACATAATAAGACTTTTTTAAGGGATATAACAATGATAGTTATTGTTGAAAATGTCAAAAATTCATAACTCTCTTTAAAATCTAAATTAGTGATAATGTTTAAATGGACTAAAGCTTATTATCTCCCCTTTGTTGAGTTTGTGCAAATTGTTGTATGTTATTCATTCTAACTATACACTCTACTATAAATCAATCAAGCATATAAGTCGAAAGGCCTTTTCAGCCTGGAATCTTGAGGATTTATCATAGACCTGCTTATAAGTCTGTATTAGATTGCTGGCACCAGACAAGTGTACCTCACTTGTTTTCCAATCCCTCCTGCTATTTGCTATCTTGTATTTGTGTTTGACTTTCTTTCAAATAAAATATAGTTTACACTAAGTGTACAAAGGTGTATGCTGAACAAAAATGTGTTTCATTAAAATGATTCTGAATAAATATAAGAAATTAATTTCCATCATATTTCATATTTATTTAATTGGCTCTATTTGGTATTTATTTCATATTTCACATGATCAATTTACTATAAAAGATCTAATAGTGCCAGATCCTGGGTTAAAAGAGAAGAGGTAGAATTAGACAATGTGTCTAGTTTTACCTCTTCTCTTTTAACCGATGATCTGGTGTAATCTTCAATCAACTCTATCATTTTAAAATTGTAGGTCCCTGAATTTAGGTTGATTTTTTAATAAAATATCATCAAAATCAGATTAATAATGAATTATCAAAACCAAAAATCAGTAATTTGACCTCAAGATAAAACATCAACGTCACATTTAACTCATTCTTAAATGCAACATACTGCATGTCCTATTATATATACATTAAAAAGTATGGAGTCACTGGGACATAGAACTAAAAAGTTCAGTTAATGACAAACGTATTATAAGAAGAAGTGGAAGAAGAGGAAGAAGCAGCAAAAGAAGCTGAAGCAGAAGAATAAGAATTCTGGGTAAACAATATGGCTTTCCTTCAGTGAAGGAGAGACATAATAAACTAAACTCTTACAATACATTGACAATACCTTTTGTTGTTTTTCCCTCGCCTTGTCCTTTTTGTTCTGTATTATTTTCAGTTTATCTGTATATTCTTTATCTAATTTCTGTAAATTTTCATTCAACTCTATAACATCTTCCTTCAGTTTACATTTCTTTTCTTCAATATCTTGCTGTAGGTCTCCAATTTCCTGAAATTCAATAACAACAATATTCAGAAGCCACTCATTCTGATAATAAATGCTGACAATATAGTATTCCTCTTTTTCATATTTTTAAAATGAACAGCAGCTATAAAATTAATTTACTAAAATATGCCAAATAATAATAATTCTTACCACAAACAAATAATTAATGATTTTCATTAATTAAGTTTTTCTGCAAAGTATTTCAATACACATCATTATTAACAAAATTCAGAAGAATACCTTCTTTAATAGATTTGTCCTTTGTTGGTTCCAAAATTGTAACTGAACAATATTTGTATACATGTATGCAAATTAACACAGTGCAAAATGAATGAGTGATGTGACTTCTCATTCAGGTGTCTTTAAATATGCAAACTATTTCCATGATTTCATGAAAGAATTTGTCCAGAATTATTATACCGAGTGATTGATTGTTGTTTAACACCAAATGAGTAATTTTTTTCAGCCATATCATGGCAAGTACAAGTCACATTCAATGAAATGGTGATGATGATGATGATGTCTGCTTCGTACTAGACCAACACACTTAATAGGATCTTCATAGTGCTAGCTCACTGAAACAATAGTTGAAGTAGATATGACACATTATTCTGATTCCAAGTTGAAGTAGATATGACACATTATTCTGATTCCAATCCAAGCAGTATTTGCCCTTACTCTTTGTAGCTGCACACTTTGCTAAGAAGCAGCAAAAACAAATTTAAGTCTTTGGTTTGACCAGACCAGGGATTGAACCCACGATCTAACACACTTGAGGTGAGCATGCTAACCATTACACCACCGATGTGGTTAGAATTATTATGTTTTAATTAATTTACTTTTTTTTTATTTAAACATGTTGGAATAATTCTTCAAATGTCCTGTTGACAATACAGGTGAATAATTAAATTGATTGCTCATGTCCATAAATTGTTTTTGCCATTTTATCTCAAATGTTCATTGCCTAAATAAATTAATACCATCTGAAGTTGTTCTTTTGCCAATCTTGTTTCCTCTTCAACGTCCTTCTCCCTTGTTTCAAGTTTTCGCAGCTCTTCAGCGATTTGAAACATCTGAAATTTTAAAAACATTCTTTCATTTCACATATTTTTTCAGCGTCAAAATTGAAATTAAAGTTAAATGGAAATAATGATCACATAGCTATTTCTGTAGTTTAAAAACAACAATTCATCTTGTAAACCAGTTTCAAATTTTTGTCCCAAAAAAAACATAGATTACCCAAGTAGACAGTCAAAACTTATAACAATGTATATTAGATGATTTTAAGAGCCTGTATCAATTGACTTATTAAAACTGTAACCAATTAGATTTCAATCTGCACAAACAACATAAGCTTTTGTAAAGTAGCATTCCATGATTCTTCATGTAGAATTCAAACAGTCCAGTGGTTTCAAAGAAGATTTTTTAATGTTTGTCCTATATAGTTCATTGCTATACTTTATCTCTATACTTTATCTCCCCACCTTTCTTTAGATGATTATCAATGTTGGAAAAACATACATACTAAGTTTGAACTTCTCTTACATATTATATGTAAATGCATCTATTGACATCTCTGAAACTAAGGAAGACTTTTACTTCAAATTTTTAACAAAACTTATTTTTATATGCCTAACATTCTTCTATAATTTTGGAATTCATATGGTATTAGGTTTAATTTTATATTTGTTTCGGTTTAGTTATATTTCTCTAAAACACCATTTTCATTTGGTTTTATGTTCCAGTGTCTGACCTTTTCTCTGTGGCTGTTACTTGGCTGTTCATCTATCTGTTGTCTCAACTATAGTCAATATAAAACAATAAAATATAAAGCATTAACATTGCATTCAATTTGTAGAAACATCAAATCATGCACACACAAAAATGTTTAAAGAGCAATATTGCAATTATTTTTAATAAGAAACATAGCATCATTAGACAACAAATATATATTAATTTTAATACAACTATAATGGCAGCATGCCACATTAAAGTAAATACAACTATAATGGCAGCATGCCACATTAAAGTAAATACAACTATAATGGCAGCATGCCACA